>OX454264.1:38772182-38996880 GCA_949715065.1 Periphyllus acericola | reverse complement strand
TGTGCACGGGCGGCGTTTGTTTGTCTTTTACGGCTTATCTAGAATTTTGGCTTTCGACTGCACGGCCATGCCACTATTTCCGAGATATACAGAACGAATACCAAACCGTATACAATTTGGGAGAATATTTTGTAGAATCTTAAAAATATATTAACACATTTTACACCGTTCACACCAAACGACCAAATCATCAAATGTTAATGCGCAATTTGAAATCAAAATCAAAAACATAAAAAAATGGATTTATGCGATATAATCATAAATCTAGTTTCGATTGCACAGATTTTCTAAATAGGATTAATGTATTCTATCTAATATCTCTGCGTTCATTGATTTCATAAGCAATTGCTGATTTTCCCTTTCCTAAACATATGAGTATAAAATAAAATAATACAAAAGTATTATTTTTGATACTCATATGTTATGAGTCATACCTAACATATTATGATCTATCATTATTTTATAAAATATTTATTTATTTTGATTGGTAATTTAAGAAAATAATTATATTTTTACAATTAGTATTACATTTTAACAATAAAATTACTTAAAATGACACTTTTTCTGTCATACGTAAACATGATATTAATTATTACTTCAAGAGTATAAAGCCCTCTGAATTCACAAAAAAAACAGAATATACTCGTATAAATGATTTTTTTTAATATTGGATAAGTGAGATAGTGTGGGTAAGAAATAAGAAATAGCAAGACAATTAATTTACATTATATAACATTATTATAATAACATTCAAATTTGCATAAGTTAAAAAATTTCATTCTAACTTTAATCTAACCAAAATTGGTAAAAAATTCGCAAACAGTATTGAGAAAACCAATTTGCAATTATTTGCAATTAATTTGCAAAATATTGGCATTGGTTTGGAACGAATCGGACGAGGTGGGGGGGCTGACCAAATTTGGAAAAAAATTCGCCAAAAATAGGATTTTGATTTGCAAATTGTAAAAACCAATTTGCAATTATTTGCAATTAATTTGCAAAATATTGGCATTGGTTTGGAACGAATCGGACGAGGTGGGGGGGCTGATCAAATTTGGAAAAAAATTCGCCAAAAATAGGATTTTGATTTGCAAATTGTAAAAACCAATTTGCAATTATTTGCAATTAATTTGCAAAATATTGGCATTGGTTTAGAACGAATCGGACGAGGTGGGGGGGCTGCCTGAAGTTAGCCCCCCCTACCTTAAAACCTATTTTGCCACTCCATACGTGATTTGCAAATTGTAATAACCAATTTGCAATTATTTGCAATTAATTTGCAAAATATTGGCATTGGTTTAGAACGAATCGGACGAGGTGGGGGGGCTAACTTCATTACCATTCATAAATGAATATATTATATATATTTATATTTAGAGAAGCAAGACTTAAGACCCCTTGAATTTCAATCAAACCTCCACCTATGGTCCAACCGGATTATTAATTATTGTACGTTCTGTCGTACAATCTAAATTACGAGATTATTTGGATAAATGACGATAACCGATTAAAATGATTTAGACGGCCTCTCCAACATTTGTCGGAAGCGCGTGCGCGTTAACTCTTATTTTGAGTATTTTTAAATCATCGTGTGCGTTATTGTCTCATACGTTTCTTGTGTATTTGTGAGGTACAACTAACAATATGCACATTGCGCATGATTGCTATTTTAATAAACAAAAGTGTACTGGCGTTTTAAAGTTATTTTGGTGAACATAAGTGTTTTATTCATTTATCATACTAATTGTGATCACATTTGATGTTATCAATGTGAAAAAGTCTAATGCAAATGATGAATCGTTATGTTATATGGGACCTACTCAAAGTAAACCAATCTCGTGATTGCAATACTGTCAAATTGTAGAGAATTTATCATCTTGCTTGCTGAACAAGACTGATTATTATTACTAGGTTTTTCATTCTACTAATATGACTAACGTGAAAATCGCGGAAGTTCTGGAGTACGAAACTCTTGGTGCGGCATTACTATTTTATATAAGTGCAGTGTTCGCCGCAAAAATAAAAACTATTGTTAAACCAATATATATAATCCTTACTTGGCACTGAAATTTAAATATAAACACGTAAATGTATGAACATAACGATAGTACTTGATGTTTTTGCATAATTTTGCATCTGAACACGCGTATATTTTGTAAATAAATACGCGGCCTAAGTAACAATGATATTAAACTATTGACCCGTACCGAAACAGGTTTAAATCAACATAATTATTTGATTAATCTTCTAATAAACATGGTTATAAACATAGTTTTTTGATTACCATTTTATTTGACACTGCATACCATTATTTTTAATAACAATTAATATTATGCATCATTATCATAAGACTGTTTGACTGTATTAGACTATAGTGTTATTCAGTAACGAGTGAAGGACCAATATAATATATTCACTAAGACATTACGTATGCGCACACGTAAAAATTACGTAAAAAATTACGTACGCGCCCAACCAATATTTTTTAACCGCAGAGAAAACCATATCATAATAATGTTATAATGATAAACCGTTTTGCATCAACAAAAATTTTTAAGTGTGCAACGGACAAACTTAACACGAAAAAAAAAGCTCTGGAAAATGTGATCGCTTTGCCGCAATGTCGTCACGACATAATCAAAATAAATAAAAAAAATTTAAAAAAAGCTTCGAACGACTGCTGTTGTCATCAGTTTTAAACGACGGCTTTTCCCAACTATAAAAAAAACCGGAAAAGGTATCACAATAATTTCTTATTGTACTTAGTAATTATAGAGTAAGGCGAACTTTGCCTACGTCAGAGGCACAAATTGTGAAAGAGCGCAATGTTGCGCTTGAATAACATATTTATTTGTTTTTTATTAAACCTTATACTTTGCCAGTTAAGTTTTTTTGAAGTTTGCCAGGACCGCTAAAGGAACTTCCTACGCTACCGATTGAACTTATGTACTTATTGTACTTAGGTGGACAAGTTCACTACCTGCTAGCAAAAAAGCATCATCAAATAATTAAGAGTGCTAGTAATTTAGTTACTACTATTATAGTGAGCTATAGCAACTTTTTGACTGACAAAGTGTAGTATTTTATCAGTTGCTAGAAAAAATAGTATCATGTAACTGTAAAATATGTTGTTTAATTAAAACTAGTATCTATATAGTATTCAGTATTATCCAGTACTCAGTTCAATGAATGAAACAAAATATTTTTATACAAAAAATCAAAAATATAATCCATTACATTAAATTAACTGCAGTTTCTACTAAATGAAAGCAATAACAATATTAAATATTTATATCCTTATAGATACATAATATTCAAAAATAAATGAAATAATAATCGACCTAGTGTTGGACGTCATATACAAATTCATGTAGGTCGGACGAAAAGTAATTGACTATACAAAGATATTGATTTAATTAATTATTGACCAAGTAATTATTTGATTTGATTCTTATATAATTTAACATTTTCAAGTACAATAACAATTAACATCAACCAAATTTAATGCAGAACACAACACTGACACCTACGTATTACTAGTACTATAAACAGAGTCGGTTCTTAGGGTTTCTAAATAAATTGACAATTTACACTGCACCATATTTAAGAGATCATCGCCGTTGGTAATTTTTTCCATGAACTGTTTATCCTCAACAATCTTCATCACCTGAATAAATAATTTTTATCAAACTACATTCTTGGAAAATGTAATTTTATTTACAAAATAATGTATACGGAAAATATTTCTTGTTTAACCGAACTCAGATTTACAGATAAAATATGCTAACCACAAATGAAAAAGGGCCGGAATGCCTCTATTTAATATATTTATTTTTTTATTTAGACTTTGTTAGCAAAGTGTTTGATGCACTTAATTTTATACTATGTACTTCGAATATTATTATTACTGTTAATGTTTTAATATTTTTAGAAAATGGACAAACAGTGAGTTTACATTAAATGATGCTGACTGAACAGTAATTATGTTGAAGTTCATATACACAATATTTCAGATACCCAATGTATTATAACTTAATAAAAGTGTTTCATTGATACACTTTATTGATACACTTACAACTACATTAAGTGATTGCAGTAGTAATATAACATACCATTAATTGCTGGAAAATAAAATTATTTTATGGAAGTTATAAAACAATTCATAAATATTATATATGATTCGTGGTAACATATATTGTATATTATAAAATCAAGTGATAATTATGACTAAGGTGAACCATTCACACAGGAGCTTATGTTTTTAATATAATTTTTGACTTAATTTTGATTTTAGAAAGTACTAGCATACACATGTCATGGGATACTTGTAATAAGTAATAACGAATAAAATCTTACCAAAGGATTTTTCAAAACAGTTTTCATTAATAATTTCCATATTTGTTCAGCTAGGACAAACTTCTTATACTCCATAGGTAACTTTTCTTTAATGTCTGTTCTGTTATATGAAATCTTTAAATCCATCCATTTCCTAAAATAAAAAAATTTAAATAGACCTATGTGCATATGTATTTGTGTTAACTTAGGGCGACCATATGTCACGTATTTCAACTCTAGTAAGTAATACGAGACACATTTTGTCCCCTTTTTCAAGTTTAACTAGTATTAGTGCCGTTTTTACCTTCTGTTAATGTTTAACGTAATATTAAATACAATTTCTACAATAGTATATTTAGGTTATTTTTTTGACCAATTTAGAGCGAGTACATAGTCGAATGAAGAGCGAATACATATACTATTGTAAAATTGTTTTTTGGTAAAAATATTTTATATTTATTTAAAAACTTTAAACAGTGCATATTTTTTTTTTGTTTCAGTATACACAAAAAAAAGATTAAAAATATATTCACTCTATGTTAATTGTTATTATACCATATATACTCCATACTAAATTTTGTACAACTGTGTACTATATTAAAAAAAAATTAAAATAAGCAAATTCTACGATGAATAAAACAAAATATTTAAAATAGGTAAAGATTATCTATTAACATAATATTTAAATTTAAAATTAATTTTATAGTTATGCTAATTTACTAATATGAATTAATGCACTAGGAATACGAGTAGCAATTAACATTTTTACGTAATAAAAACAATTTATTATACTTCTGATATTTATCCAAAGCTGAAATAATATCTTGAGCAAGTCTTAAATCTTCTTCCCATATAGGCAATTGTTCTTCAAAATCTTCTCTAAACAAACTAGTAGATAATTTCTGAACAAGCAACACGTGATCATCCAGCATTTGTTTTTCTTTATCCGAAAATTTCACTATGTAAATGTCCGTATTTTCATGAGGAATCAACTCTAATTTAATGTGATTCCATTCTTCCAACATTTTATTTAAAGCCATTTCAATTAAATATTCTTCCCAAGCATTGTTTGATATTATCCTCAACTGTTCCATAACATTAGCTACACCCGAATCCAAACATTTCTTAAAATTCAATGATGGCATTGAAGTAACTTTTACACCTAAAAATATTTATTTTTTAAGAACACGAATTCAATGAAACATAATAATTTACCTGTTTCACGGGCTAATGCGTCCCAATGTTTTTGTTTCATTCCTGGGTTCAATATATATTTTAATAATACTACCATTGGTTTATAGTCTTCCATTTGTGTTTTAATTTCCTCCGCTACACTTAAAGAACCTAAAATTATTTATATAAAGTAATAGTTTAGACATTTAAACGATACAAAAAAAAAAATCTAAAACAATCAAATATTTTTATAATAACCAGGTACTTCTGCAAATTGTTCAACACATTTAGTCATGATGTTTAATAGATCGTTACATTCAGATTCTATATAACTTTCTTCTAGGTTTGCTAATGGATTTTGTAACACAGAGCTCTGCAGTTTTAGAAACTCTGCAGAGCTAAGCCATAGTTCCTTATACGGTTCAAATTCAACCATTAATTTATCAATATTTTCATAAGGTGTTACCTAATTAGTATTCAAAATTATTGTAGATTACCGTAAGCAAAAAAAATTATATCCACAGACCGTGTGACCAAACATTTTTTGTCTGCGGTTTAAAACTAGACCGAATGAATGGAGATCATTTATAAATTTCCAATTTTTATTCACATCAACGGCGATCTTTAACACTTTTGACAAATCATTTTCAATGGTTAACTTTAATATAGCACTAGAAATGTATTCTATTTGATCTTGTAACACTAGTTCATCATCGAAATGCAATTTCTCAAATTTTTCGATTTCAAGTTCTACATTTTGTAACGATTCCTTAATTTTCAGATCAATTTTATAAGGCCAAATAAGAGCATCAGTTTTCAACTGAAATTGATGTCCGTTGATTTCCCATAAAAATGTATTTAATATATCCAAGTCCTGAGAAAAATGAATAATAATGACATAATTTTGTTTTATATAGTTTCATTGAGAAAAAAAAACGTACATTCAAAGGGGGTAAAGGTTTGAAATTTATAAACGTTAAATATATAAAATGAAAACATATTGCTCTAGGTTGAATTTAATTAAAATTTAATTTATACATTTTTACTTTTATTTCTAATTTAATATTGTAATATATTATTATTTATTATTATTTTTTTTCTTTTATTTATTATTATTTTTATTATTATATTTTTTATTTTTGTTTAATATTTTAATATATATACGAGTAAAAAGATAAATTAAGATAATACATCAAATTCAGTAGGAAAAATCGCTAAGTTTGGTCTGTTAGCGATTTAAGAATAATGCTATCTCTGTACAATCTCGTGAGCGAGTTAGTTCGCCAAGGTAACAGTAGAAGAGAAAATAGAGCTGCATTGAACTTATATTGATGAAAAGAAACGATTATATCAGAAAAATACAGGTGTCTATTTTATTCTTAATAAGTCCGCTATTTGGAGGCTTCCCCATTTAAAAGTATTAAAAATCTCCCCGTTCCATAAAAGAACGCCCGCTATTGGGAGGTGTCTGTTAGGGGAGGTTTTACTGTTTATTACTTATATATTATTATGTACCCACCAAGAATAATCGTTTTACAATATCCGATAGATTTTCAATGATAGTTGGCAGAGAATCAATCCACTCTCTTGTTTCAAACACTTGTTCTACTGATACTGCTGTCGCAGTGAGCTTTAAGTATATACCTTTGAACTCTGTACAGCATGATTCTAACTTATCAGTCGTTATACTGGCATGAGTTTCCATAATTAAATTTGCCAAATCGTTCCGTTTGCCTACCAATGTTTTCTTCAGCAGTTCGACGTTTACGAGAAAAGGGCCAATTGCAATAGTCTTGGGAAGTACAATATTTAGATTTTCCTTCATTTCAATTTGTCTTGCGATTTCCTCTTCTATTTGAATAAGCGATGGGTCGCCTTCAAAGAATGCCCTATTACAAACAATTTCATTTTTAAATCGAATTTCATTGTATTTTGCACAAAAAATATTAAAATAAAAATTGTATATTCAAACGTACTTTACGTATGATTGGACATTTTTATTAAATAAAGGCAAATACACAATAAATTCTTTACAGTACGCTTTAAGTGGAATGATGGCTAAACGAATATTATTTTCAATGGCAATTTGTAGTTCAGATATTTCGTTCGTGAACATCATTGACAATAAATTGGTTCTAAGACAGTTCATTTTGTTTGTTAATAAATACTGATGAACTGCGGGTATTGCGTGATATTCTGTAGTCCCTTTTTGGAATATTTTTACAATTACAGTCTGTGGAATTCATAGGAAAAATTAAAACCTTTATTATTAACTCAAAAAAATAATTAATATTTTAGTTGGTTACACTTGCAATTAGTTAAAAATGTAAATGTTATTTTTTAATGTTTTAACATCGAGTAAAACTTTTTAAATAAACGAATCACTACATTTTACATTAAATTACATTACCTGATGTATAGCAACTGAAAAATTATTGCATGTTCAACTGTGATCGTTTTAATTAGTATAAAAGGCGATGAAAGTATATCAGTGTATGTAAACAAACTTCAAATATATCCGGATCGGTGGTGTAGTATGGCTTGTGTTCATTCATACTTAGCAAAATGGAAAAAATCGGAGGAGCGTTCCCAACAAAAGATGTGTTGTATAAATTACTACCCCAAGAAAAGTCGTCATTAATATCTTTCATTGATACACATGGTTGTTCGATTAAATCTGCGTACATTTTTGCTGAATTAAAATAGATTGCACTTAATTGTTTCTGTAAATATTATACATTTACATGATTCATATTAAAACATAATTATTTCACAATTAAAGAAAATGTCATACTTCCATCATAAGCATAATAAGAATCATTAATTTCCTGAGTTTATGATTCGACGTGTTTAATATGCCTTTTTCGTCATTTGATAAAATATTAAACCAACCCCTTTCTACAAACCGCAGTTCTCTACATTTTCGAACAATTTGTTTTACCCAATAGATTTTAAGCAAATTCAGAGTCTGAAAATAATCAAATCTTATAACACTTTACGAACACGTAATACAATCAAAATAAAGTTTTTCACTTTAAAAATGTGTTGCAACTGTGAATGTTCAAACTCCTCAAGTGTCATGAGTTGGTTCAATTCTTTCTTCATAAACAAACGTTCGTGCATTATCGATATGTTTTCTATGTTGGAGTGCCAAAGCACAGAGCAGATTTCAGGCATAGCAATCAACCGATATCTAAGAAAGTCTATTTTAGTATCCGTATAATTCATCATCTCAATTCTTAACCGTACTGTCGAAACATAAAGTAAAAACATAGGTACACACGATATTGTAGTACATATTTCAATGATTTGATTCGAGTATATAGGTACCCAGTTTTCTCGTAATACGGCCAAACTCAAAATTCGGTAATTGAACAAAATCAAATTTCTCGGGATTTTGTTTTATCTTGTATTGCAATAAAAAAGAGAATTCCGACCTTTTATGATTATTTTGAATTTCGTCGACAATCTTGAAATTTATAAATTTAACGAGAAGTCATAAATTATTTAACGTTATGGCCGTTCTTAATTTGCTTAAAATTAAATACATATATAAATTCGTAATGATAAATTATATGATAAAATATTATATTGTTATGTAAACAATTATTTAAAAAATGTTTCTGCAAATGTGAGGAAAATAATATCTACAGAGAAAATGAATACTTTAGTCACGACTTCT
Organism: Periphyllus acericola; assembly: GCA_949715065.1. Lineage (NCBI taxonomy): Eukaryota > Metazoa > Arthropoda > Insecta > Hemiptera > Aphididae > Periphyllus > Periphyllus acericola. Next base: position 38,987,690 of record OX454264.1, on the reverse strand, counting down.
GATTTGAAATATTATGTTAATAATACTAATTATAATTCTTACTAGTCTCTTATCGGCTTTCATTACACTGGTATATTTATTGTCATCAATAAGATTCAATATATTTTTTACAGTTTTATTAGACAAGCTAAAGGAAATATCGTCAATTTTAATTTTATCCATGTACATATGCCATCTGAAATGAAACTATTATAATTATTTGCATTATGTTTATTTTTTACGAAGGGATTATTTAGAGGACTTCGCCTCATGAGCGGCATAAAATGAAAGCTGCTACGTGTTCACAATTTTTTTAAAACTGTTAAATATGTTTATTAAATATGATATGAATATGTTAACTGTTATTATATTTCCAATATATGTTATGTATAAATATGTATACATATATTTACATGTATGGTGTCATTTTAATATAACTATTTATAATATATTTTTTTTATATATTTCTTTGTAATTCAAGAGTTTAGATAAGAAAGTATAGGGATTCGCTTCGGCGTAAGGCATTAAACGTATAATGGACACATTACGTATAGTCGGAGGTGGAATGGAGAATATAGAAGTATGAAAGTATGAAAAATATGAAGTATCATAAACATTTACAAAATAATTCGCAATTGCATTAATTTTGTTGTTTCTAACGCATTTTTCCGCCATTGTTTTTACCTAATACAACAATTTATCATTAAAAATATAGTCTAAGGGAGATTAATGAATTATTTTATTGTATAACTTGCAGCATAATCTTTTCGCAAAAATCTCGTCTCAAAATTGCGTCCTTAATTCTTTTTACGAATTCCCTAGGATCTTCTTCTCTAAAGTATATTTGTGTTCTGGGCACTTCAATAGGTATATACAATTCGGTGGAGTTTTTATTCGACGGGATAACCGAATACATATTTGATTCGGAATTATAATGAAATACGTGTGCGTCTACCCAATCGTACGAGCTTGCGTACCCATCATTCGAATTAATAGGCAAGTAAACGGTTGCAGGTAACTGACCATTATGGTAATCGTTTTTCAGAATATATTTATCGGCGTTCTTATTGTTGAATTCAGTACTGTCATAATACCACAGCGGTGTGAAATTCCCTTTTTTTGTCGTTCGTAAACTTAAATTGATTTTCAGATCAATGTCTTGAAGAATCAATTGGTCGTTTTCGATACCGTGATCTAGCAATAGTTCAGGAATTGAAAATTTTGCATACAACTTTTGCAACCTCTCAATATAAATGATTGCAGCCATGGCGTCTGAAAATATTTAAACGTAAAAAAATTCACATCATGAGTCAGTAAACTTGTACAAATACCAATAATTAATGTGAACCATAGAATAAACCTTTGCTCGTGTTTTTCACGTGTAAACAACAATACACTTTTCGATGAGTACTACCTATATATTTTACAATATTAATATACACAAGTAAGACAATTAACTTTCGCCGTTTTTATAAAAGGAAGTTCGGCCAACGCCATCGCATTAAATTCAAATGGTAGTTTGCCGTATATGCGGAGAAAATCAATAATAGTTCGTTTAATAAACTATGAATTGATTTTATAATTATTATTCATTTTTTTTTTTTTTAATAAAATAAAATATGAAAATTTATGATTTCATAAATAGTTTCTTAGCAATAGATGATTGAATTATTACCTATTTCGAAAGCTAAACCTATACAGTAAATAATTATAAAATATAATCGTTTTTAACATACTTGTGTATTAAAGGAAATCTTATCAAACGATTCTGGAAGTTACAATTAAATAATTTTCACGTTATTTCAAAAGTCCCGATTTTCAACAGTTGTTGAATTCAAGTCGTAGTTATGGTCAAATCCACCTACGTTCAATAATTTTAAAGCCAACAGTGGTATTTGCCTATTGAACAATTATTAATAATAATTTACGAGGAACAACATTATCTCGTCCCTACGTCATTACGCGACATATTATTTCTAAGAAATACTGTAAAATCTCAAGTTAAAATATTATACTTTGCATGCATCTCATATTTTTTTAGTACATTCACCGCCCTGGCTATAATCCACATTGTCTTAGAACTCGGTTGACCGGAGCCTTTGGAAAACTACCGCGGCAGTACAAGCACCCTTGGCTGCCGCCGTAGACATATCAACTTTGCTTGTCATTTATAAACTATGTACAATATATGTATAATATTTACAAATAAATTCAATATGTAAATTTAATAAATAAATCACTACCTCAACGAATGAACATTATATAGGTATAAAATGATGAATTATGAAATAATTCTTAATTAATTTCACAATACTGTCAAATAATCGAGAGTATCATCATTTAAAAATAATACTATTTCTATTTCACTGATAAACTACAGACCTAAAAGTTTTATAATTTATTTATTATAAAGGTATTTGTAAATTCATTATGTGAAAATTAGAACAATTACAAATTACTTGTGTAATGTGATATAAATAATAGTGATATTTATTTCGACAACAAAATCATGCAAAACTAACATAAACTTTTAAAATTACAGTTATTTTCTTAGAAGATGTTATTATTTCTTCTAAAACAATTTTAACAATTTAAAACATTAAATTTATTGCATTTGGATACCTATTGTTTAGAAATAATTTACCAATGTTGAACAAATATTATGTTTAATAAAATTCATTTTCAGAATTGATTACAAACGCATTGAATTGAGTCAAATTTACAACAGCTTAGTCAATTTTCTGTACATTTTTCATCATGCTATCTCGTCAGTATTTTAAAATCAGAATAAAACTAATATCATCATATTATAAAAACAAAAGACATTGTCATCATATGTCAAAATTAAATGATTTGATAACCACGTGCAGGTATATTTAATATTACGAATTTATGAAGTTGTTATTACACCAACAATTATAATTTATACTACAATTATTACAATATAGGTATTAACAAACCATCCAAGGTTTCATTAGTGCAGAGAAGATTTGTGAAAGTTGTACATTTTATTTATTCAATATATCTTAACAACCCGAACCGTCGATTAAACCAACAATAGTGTTTTATCTTCTAAAAAAAAAAAAAAAACACACACAGGGTTCCATCGAAATGTTGCCTCCTTCCTCTGAGATTTAATCCTACATTAAAAATGATGTATCATATTATCTTATTGTGCATATAGCATAGATTGTTGATTTTATTAAATATAAAAAAAAAGATATTGTACATTTATTTTTTGGAAATATGTACAGTTGTGATTTACTTTATATGATACATACAATATAAAAAAGGACATTTATTTCGACAGCAAAATCAATACAATACAGTCAAACTTTCGGGACTAAAGTTATTTCCTCAAAAGATAAATATATTTGCATCTATCACAATTTTATCAATTTAGAACATTAAACTTATACCTATGTATTTTCATTTTCATTGTTTGGAAACAAATAAATTAATTATAGTTTTACGAATTGTATGTAAAGTTAAAACTAAAATTCATATATTATGATCGGCAGAAACGATTACAAAAGTATTGAATCCATTCAATTTTACTTCATTTTAGTAATTTTACTTTATATTTTCCAAAGTGTTATCTCATCCGTATTTAAACATCAGAATAAAAAGTAATATCATCATATCATATAAAAGTAAATAAATTCATCATGCATCAAGTATATGTGATTTGAAAACCAGGTGTATGTATGTTAAATATTATGAATTTGTGAGGATATTGTTACACCAACATCATAATTAATGCAATTATTTATAAAATTTATACTTCATAATTATTACAATATTAAAAAACCGTCCAAGATTTTATCAGTACAAAGATAAATATTACTACTTGTGTAAACAAATACCAATATAATATAATGCACACAATATGGACTTAATAATGAATCTTAACATGAATGTAACTATAATTTAAAAGTACTCGTAATAAAACACTAGATGTTATATTATAGTAATTATTAATAGTTATAAATTCAGAATTCCAAAAGTTATCATTTTTACTCAAAGGGAAAAGAAATATTCATCATAAATTAAATTTTAAAAGATTTTTAAATATACACTTTGTTATAAATACACTCAAAGGGTTTGTTTCTTAAATACATATATATGTATATATACACAATAAATTGAATAAAATAGCAAATTATAGCTGTTGTATAGCACATCCACCGCGGTGGATCGGAGGGTCACCGAAAATAGCCATAAATAAATATTACGATACGTGCTTTTCGTACTTTGTCCCAGAAAGATGACGACGCGACGCATAGGCTGCTGATAAACGTGTCATATCAGTGAGGTGATAGAACGTGTACTTATGTATAGTATGTATTAATGTGTGTACGTATGTTATGTGTATTGTGTGCACTTAAAAATTTTGAATTGAAGAATAGTAACTAAATAATGGTAAAACCAAGGGTGCTATTTGGATGTGCATTTTTAACCCCTTGAAAATTGCATACATAATTTATTAGCTTAGGTGTTAATCGATACTTTAGATTTCGATCTTGGCCTCAAGTTCAAATGTTTCCGATTAAAATTGTTCGTAACCACATAACACATATGTTTCAACAATTACTAATATTACTGAATTATTGAAAGATCATTAATTCATTTTTTAAATAGGATTTGATTTTGATTGTTTAACATTTATGTTCAGTGAGAAGAGGAGGGGAAATTTCAACCTCATAAAATATTTGCTCCCCCTTATAAGATAACTGAAATGGCGGTCCTGGTAGAAACAATTGTATAAATGGTAAAATGGTAATGATTTGCGCCATTGGTCCAACAAAATATGACCTGTATATTATGTAATGTAAAACAATATGTAAACTAAATAAATAATAAATATTAAATAATAACTTACAGAATTGACGGTGCGTATACTGGCCAGCCGCGACCTAATACCTATTTATATAATTTTACACCAACATAAAAAAACAATGTAATAATAATAATTTAAGAAATAATATATTGTGTCACGTGTGGCTATTCGCGCGCACTCAATAAATAAATAAAATATAATTCGCGGCGATTAGCGCACTCGTTAAGTATAAAAATAGTGACGATTAGCGCACGAGTAACAAAATACAACACAATAATTTTAAAAAGTTGTACTACTTGTACTAGTGGCGATTAAATGGCACAAGCACACAATTGTAATATATTATTAGCAGATACTAGTAGAAATCAAAATGAAGATAATATAAAAACAATATTCAACTACAAAATGAGAATGACGGCGATTCGCGCTTGCGATATAATTTGATATGAGGCAATAAGCGCGCGCGCACCGTGATAATAATGAAAAAGACATAAATTGCGGCAATTCGCGCACACTGCACAGAACTCATAACGAAATAGTACAATGCACAACGTTCTCGGACGGTGGTTGACACGATATAAATCGCATACGAAAAAGACAATAAAAATACACATTAGGTCTTCTCGATTACGTAACAAAAACGATAACGATGGCAAACGATGAACAGATATTAAAATAAACTTATAATCACATGTGTTTGTGTATCATGTGTGCGTCAGAGGCAGGCACGGTGAGAAACAAAAATAAGCCGATCATTTAAAACTCCATAATATTAAATTATAGTCCCATCACACATTTTTTTTTCTCATTTCGGCCAATACTGAAAAATACGCGTAGCTGTGTGTAACCGAAGTCCTGTTACAGGACTCCTGTAACTGCATGTATATTATAAGTGGCGTAAGTAGCTCAGTGGTCGGGTCTGCCGATCAAATAATGATGAGTTAGCTACAAATGGATAGTACGAAGCGGATGCAATTTCTTAATGTGTATTGTGTGCCATGCAAGGCCCTATTTTTATGTGCAACACGACACACAAACACACGGTATGTAATCTGGTGGTGTGTACTACGACAACACCGTGTGCACCACCACAGTTTACAAAACAATATTCAAAATTGTTTATATGCCGGCTAATAGGAATATTTCTCGAATGTTTTATATTTAAAAGTGGGTAAGAATGAATTATACTTTATTATTACACCTTATATTTTTCCTATATATTTCCGATCATTGTTGTCACACTTTATCTGGTATTCAGCTGAACTAATTATGTCATATTGTAATGTATTGAAATTTTGTAGACGTTCGTTTAAGTTTCGCGCTCGTTATTTGTACGTCTGCGACATACCGACATTCCGGGAGAACAGGAAGAGGCGTATGAAATATGAATTTTCCGGATTAACAGTTTTTGGTATAATCACTACTGCTGAATTGACGGGAAATTAAACTCGCCGAAAAAAAAAGTGTAGGGCAGGCTAACTAATGAAAAATGTATAAATAAATTCGTAGTGGCTCGGAGCACGGAGGAAAATCCCACGGATAACGTCAGTGTTGCGGGTTTGCACGTGGAGCATACGCGCGCCGCCGATCCGAAAGCCGAAAGATAGTCGTAATATAATAAGTTAATAATAATAATAATATTAATAATAATAATAAGTTCGTACGGCGCGCCGGTGGCTGGTGGCCGGAGGGGAATATTAATGGTTCAAGTGAAAACTCGTGTTTCAAATAAAAATGTCATTATCGCGTGCATTACATCGATAGTAGTCTGCAGTTCTGCACCTTGCAGTACTACATTATAAAAACAATTATTTACTCGAATTACAAACTTACAACCAAATCCGACAGCAATGTTGCAACGATGTAAAAATATTACGATACTATGTGTATGTCAATGGATAAATAAACTAACCTTACGGCACCGGGTACGTACAAAACGGAATTTTGTTTTCAAGTGTATAATACAATTTGTATTAGGTTTTTAATTATATTTCCAAGTGCTTAAAAAATATTTTAGGATATATTTTAGCGCATACTATCAGTGTTTTCAAGCGCATAAGTGCATGCACATTTCAGTTGTTTTTAGTGCAATAACTTCCGGACCTTTGTTATGAATTATGATCATAGTTAACACAATATGTTTCTTCAGAACATACCACATTATATGCGCGTAATTTAAGTATTAACGAAAAAGTATAAATGATTTAATCAATTTTAAAATAAAATAAAATCAATCGATATCCAGGAAAATACTGAAAATATTTAAATTAATATTATGATTTAGTAGTTATAGTGTACTTGGACGGACACCTGGGAGTTTGATCAACTACAGTTTATAATTGCCGATTTAGATATCAATAATTGAACATTTTAATCTTCACAGGCCCCGCCATCAGTATATTTTCTTTTCGTGTTTTATTATTTAATATTATGCATTAAACTAATTAAAAATCATAAAATAAAATTTTGTATAAATATATTTAGTATGTTTGCTCAATAAAATAAAATAAATCTCTGTCACATTATTTTAGATAGATACAATAAATCCCTAACTTTTTCTTTGGAGGGTTCATGAAAACAATAGGTACTGCACACTAAATCGTTTGTTACTTGATGCACCTGAGTATAAAATAGAAAATAATAGTTTTCAATTTAGATATTCGCTGATGGTAGGTGTAAACGTATAAGTGATTATTATTATGCATGAAAAACAGTTGTCTAGATTTTTACAAAAGTGTCATCCTCACGAAATGTGGGATCGATATATTATTTATTATACACACATGTCCTGTAAACACAGTGTAATCGTAGTTATCAATTTCATGAACTTTGATGAATTCGTGCAAGCTGTTTGTAGGTTCATATAATGACATACTTTTTATCAGTTTACACTTTACATATTTTTTTTATTTCTACCCAAAATGGATGGAACTTTTCATGAAATTAAAATGTACATTGTTATGTAATATTATTATGTACAAAAAAGCATTGAACTACGATGGCTATGCAATTATTTTCATTTATTTTTCAATTATTTTGTCATTATACATTAATTTATTACCTATATACCTGTGTCGATTGTGTCAGTCATATATCGATGATATAATATGATGGGTAAACGCATGCGTTTAAAAACTGCTTTAAACATATTATTAGTAAAATTAAATGCCCTTTTTTACTATAATAAATTAAGGTCAAACTTGAAATAATACAGATTTTCCTTTAGTAATCGTGAAAAATTGCCCCTTTAAATTTGATTTGCGTTTCAACGCAGAAAAATTTCTATATTATAATTATTATTATTATATTATTATACGAGTATTATAATTATTTCTATATTATGTTGCGATTACTATCGGGAATCGCTTCTAGGTATATGTCTATTATGAATACGTTTCTGGACGCGAAAGTGCAGTGTTTAATTATTTCATAAGAAATAGAATTAGATACATTTTTTGAATTTTATAAAAAATTAAATGCACATTATTTGGAAAAGCCTGGGCAAAACTTACTATATTTATTGAGATTCAACAAGTTATAAATGACATTTATTAGCAGCTAAAATAAAAATTTAAGTAAAAGATAAAATATAATAATAATAATACAGTGCATATACTTCTTGTGTCCTGATTGATAATAACAGGTAAAATAGTTATATAAGTATATATTATTAATTGAAATATTAACTGACCATTTTGAATAGCAATAAAAAACATTTAATAATTAGTAGTAGTATTTAGTAGTACATAATACTTAAGTCAACTACGGGTAAACATTTTTGACAAACATAACAAATTATTCTTATACGAGAATATTCCGATACGAATACATGTAATAGTTTGTTGAATAACTGAATTTCTTAATAAATATATTTTATAATAAATATTTATTTTCATCATGTATCATTGTTCGGGTCGGGAGCGTATATTTGTAACTTGTGCTCCCCGGACACCCTTGCTTTTGTGCTCATCACTGTATCAAATACCAAATTAGTGGGTCTCACTATAGGTGTATTTTTAAGTAGGTATGTATGTAGCTCAATTAGAGTGGTTCGTCACGTAAATATGACGATCTACGTAGTATAAATTGATACAATTTAAATTAAAATCTAATTGGCATCGTCATTCGAATAGTTAATATAGTTAACATTCTACACATTTCGATTTTAATATATTGAAAACCTATTATAAAATAATATTATAATTTGATATATTATGTACATTCCAGTTTCACAAAAAGTTATCCATTTAATATGAAACAAGATAATTGAAAAATAAATGCACTGTAAAAGTACCATGAAAAAAATGTTTTCTGCACAATGTCGAAATATATATTATTATCTTTTTTGAATAAATTATAATAAAGTTCATGTATTATTACTTCTCATATTGGTACAATTAAGACTATTGAAGTATTAGCAATATGATTTATAGATTCATTGGTTATCTGTCAAGAAACTATTGAAAATAACATTAAATCAGTAGTAATGACTAATAACTAATAAGTTATAAGTAATGAAATATTATATATGTCCATATAGGTACGTGGGGTGTGGTCTATTTTATTTTAGTCGTATCTCAATTTATTTTAGCAATGATTAATATTATTTCGTTGAAAAAGTACAGCAAACTCATTACGTGAAAATAATAGTAATAAACATTTTTGCGCTACAGTTCCGTATCATTGTATCAACATACAAAAATCAATGAAATAAATAACTATTTAAATACTCGAGTTTTAATTCTAACATTTAAAATAATTTTAATCATAACTAAATTAAATTTCGGTCGGAAATGATGTTAAATATTGCTAGTTATCATTAAGCATTTTATCGTATTATGACCGTTGGTATCGCTTTTCCGGTGTGTGGCTGGTTCCCATTGTGTATTTTATATTATTATTAAACATTAATACATCCATTCAACATGTTCATTATAATCCAATCAATTTGGATTTAATATTATTTTATAAAAAGACAAATCCTTTATTTTCTGTTCATTTTCGATACTATCCTTGGGAAACGACATGGCGTTTTAATTACATTGTGATAAATATATAAACTATGAATGATACCATTTAAAGTAATGTAAATATAGTATTATTTATATTAGTCATACCGACTCGATTCCTCCCTTGTAAGTTGAAAATATAAAGGTAACGTCAGTAAAAGACGTTGGATGAAAATGCATCATTCGGGCGAATTATTTTAAATTTAAATTTAAATTATCTCATTATAATATTCATAATTTAATATATGGAGGAATTATGGCTAATTATAAATTGTTGGTTTGTATACAGATATTATATTATAAAAGAACATTTTATTTTGTTTGCAGAAAAACGTATTCAAAAATACATGAGATAGTTATTTTTACGGGTAAATGTTCAGCGTGAGCGAGTAAATATGTGATTATGTCGTGTAATTTTTTATTGAATATGGAATCGCCTTTGTAAATTGCAAAGACATTCACATAAGTTACAAATAATTGTTTCATTTTTAATAAAATGTTTTTTTTATAGTATACATATAATTTATAATATATTCTATAAAAACGGTGTACTGCGTATTGGACATCGTGTGTTTATTCATCGGTTTTATCGGTGTATAATGAATGTATAATATACTCGGATTTTTATGACCGTGGCACGTGCATTTGTCGAAAATGTCATAAAAATGTATCTGATCTAACTAATAGTTTCTTACGTTTTTATACTTATACAACGAACAAACCGTAGACTGTAAATTGCTTTGTTGTAGAGGAATAATAATTCCTCGTTGTTTGTATCCTATCAAAAATGTTTATTTATTCGGTAGTCAAGTTTAATACCACTACATCGAATAGTATTTAATGTATACTGAGTTGTTTCTCCAAAATGTTAAAATTTAATCGTTGTAATGTTGTAATCACATTTGACGTTTGACAATAGACTTTTCGAAAAACTAAATATTTACAATTAACAAGTTGACAATCGTGTATTAAAGTAAGAACTAAAAATACCTGTGAATTCTGCTAAAATTGTAATTACTCAATCATTTTAACAACAATCACTCGATTATTGTTATCATTTTTATCGAAATGATGTATGCGAATGTAACAGAGGCAAGTTAATTCGTCGAAACTTCAATTAAAATGTATACAATATCTGACCTACAGTTGCCTAAATTTTTATATTTTTACAACCGACGAAGCGTAATGTTGTAAGAACTACTTTGAAATAATTGTCCATTTCTTATTTTCTCTCGAAAACATCAGTTAATTCAGTACGAAGTCAAGTCAACACTATAGATTATGTACAGTATTTATTTTCATACGTTGTTCCACCGAAACGTTAAACCAATATTAGAATATTGTATCGTATTTTATGTTTGACTAGATTTTTCGAAAAATTAAAAACACACAATTAAGAAAACAAATTATTTATTACTAAAACTCGTTAGTTTTATTAAAAAATAAAAAATAAAAAGGTAAATTCTGCTAAATCGTCATAAATCAATAATTTTTACAACAATCGGTCGATATTAAATACATAACTGTTTTACAAGGAGTTACTATGTAGGCAACGCATATTCAAACACGCACGGTGTACGAGAGCACGTGCATGCATATAGCGCGCCTGAGAAATTATCGAACGAGCATATACCGCGCGTGAGGTACATGGGTGGGTGTTTTTTGTAAAAGAGTGACGTGAGTGGATAAGATTAAGATTCGGTAAGACAAAGATAACGGAACTCAATTAACTAATGTCTTACAAAAGTACTGCCGGGCATGCGCGATGTATTTACTAAAAATGGTGCGTAATTACTTTAGCGATTTGGTCGTAACTTGTAGACAGATATTGACGGCAAAAGGGAAGTAAAGTATAAAACACTTTAGTTCTATTTTTCGTGCGATATTTTCCAAAATATTACACTACGATCGAAAGAAAACCGTGAAATCGTAAAAAGTCTGTTATTTAATTATCTCACACGTATGGGTAAGATTTATTTAAGGACTACGGTGTAGGCAACACATGTTGCATCATATACCTTAAATAATTCGAAAATCAATAAAAATCAGTCATAGCGCCGTGCCAGACCGGTAGATACAACCGGTATAACACATAAATTATAATTTAACTCTGTTCTAAAGCATTTTCGCGTTAGTTCATTTGAGATTGATTTTTTTTTCTACGGAGAACTTATTATTGGAAGGCTCTGTAATGCGGTTGTGTGCGCGTCGTAGTGCCCATGATCTTAGGGGTGTGAATGAGTTGCGGACCGTGCAATCATCCTGCATTTTTTATCTCGAAACTTTTATCAACTGTTAAAGAAAAAGAAAATACTATAGCATGCTACGTACTATAAGTTATGTGTTGCCGGAATTGACCAGCTCGGGTACACAGATTGTAAATCTGTACGCTCATCGGCACCCGTCGAAGGGATGGGACTTTGTCCAAATGGAGACGGAGATACAAGTCTAATTACTACTCGACTTAACCTCGCCACCGTTGCAGGTGGGACCTAGTGCATTGTAGGTGGTAAACCCTAAGACCTCGCTTCGCGAGCGGAATTCGAATCGTGTTGCGGCCGCAACTCGTACTCGATCTATATGGATCGGGCCGCAACTCACCGACACCGGATTTGGGCCGTGGTATACGTTCGTATCGTACCGCGGTCGTGCACGCGAACGTTATCGTCGTTATAATAATATGCACGTAGGTACCGGTAATAACAACACGGGTAGACGAGACGCGCGAGTGTTGACCGACGCAAGACGATGACCGTCGAGGTTTCTGGTTTCCGGCTTCCGCGGCCGATGCTGCTCGTTCACGGATGGCACACAATACATCGTGGTGATGTGTGTACACGCCGGTGTGCGCGCGTGTGGGCGCATGTATTCGTCGACGCGCCCGTGTATTCGTGTTCGTACGCGCGCCGGCCAGTGTATCCGTATGCGTGTGTGTGCGTGTGTTTACGCGAATGCGTGTGCGTATGTGCGTACGCGTGTGCGTGCGCGCGCATGCGCATACGCGGGTCCGTACGTTCGCCGCCGGTAGGTGCGTGCTGGTTGCCTCTTCACGAAACCGGTGGTGGAACCACTACCACGGCCGTTTTTGACCCTATAAAAGGGCTAATTCTATGCGCGGGACCTTCAGTATTACTCAGTATTACAGTATACATTTAACTGGTTTTCCGCTTTTTTAGCGACTCGTGATTTTTCAATCTCCGGATTAATTTCTTCGCGTTTACATTTTTCCGTAACTCCGGCGAGATGAAAGCATTAATGTTTCTCACCGTCGCCATCTCGTGCATCGTTGCATCTTCTTCCACGGCTTGTAAGTACATTGAGTATTTTATTTTGCCGAGGATGATTATTGATATTTTACAACTGGAAAAAAATTAATTAAATCTTAGAAAAAAAAAATTATTTTGATTTAAATTGTATTAATACATTAAACTTTAATTATTTTTATTTAAATCGAGCGTTCATTTTCGACTAATATATTATTTCAAAATTTCAGTTGTAAAAAATATTTAATAATTATTTTCCGTAGAGTCCCTATTATATTATAATACTTAGGTTATTTTTACGAAAATTCTATGTTTTTCGTACTGGTGAGGTATGCTCGGGGATGGAACAAGTAGTTGGGTTCAACACATTTTTATTTTATTTTTGTAGGCATTTTATTTAATTTTTTATTCAATTTACTGCCCGTGTTTTAACTTGCACCACTTAATATTGTCAGCTGCACCCTGCCACCGATGCGTTAGCGATCAATTCAATATATTTTTTATTTTTATGCTTACTCGCGTTTAATAGTCACGATCCGGATAAATTAATAAAAACACTTATCTTTGGTGGCGGGGTCTTAATTATTTAATAAATAAAATTAGTGATATTGTGTGTTTAAACATTAAATACTTACAATTTATTGTCGTTGATTATTATTGCAATCATATTTTTATTTATACGTTAAAAGGACTCGAATTTATCGTCTTAAAAATGTGCAATTATAATTAATTGTTACAAATCACGGACGTAAATTAAATAATGAAATAATTCTATAATCCGTTGTAATTCGATTTATGTAAAAATATATTGTATCTACGTATCATTAGTGTTTCGTCCATTTTCATTTTCTCCGATATTATACCATCTTTTAATAAAACTTGTTCAGCTATTCTTATTTATCAAAAAAATTGTAAATATTACTTGTATTATAAATTGTAATACAATATTTTTACAAACATTTTTTTTTCTTTTACTTTCGTGTTCAACTAAACCGGTGTGTCGTTTTTTTAAGATAATTTTATAATAAAAAAATGTATGCAGATTATATTTTTATTAACTATTATGTCGTAAAAAAAATGATCAGAGAATTGAATGGTTCCTAGAATTTTTTTTGCCTTTCATTTCGAATATTTTTATAACATAATTCGCGTCCTTTGTTAGCGGAATATACTATTTTTGTTGTCGTTTATTTTAATTTTTTTTACGCGTACGCAAAGACAGTGGCGTATTTGAGGGGGGGCGATGGGGGCGATCGCCCCCCCCCCATTACCCAAGTTAATTGTTTGTATATATGTAGTATTATAAATTTATGTTGAGAAAAAACTACATTTAAAATTACGCGTCCATCTTTCATATAAATAAAAACATCGATAACTTTATCATTAAAAAGCGACGTATATAATAACATGTAATGTTAAAAATAAAATATTTTCGTTGATCGTAACTCGTGACAATAAATTAGAAATACGCTAACGCTGTGTAGTGTACTATTTAGTGTGCGGGCTGCGGGCATAGACATAATACTAATATTTAATCGAGGTTATTATCGAGACAAAATTATTGATAAATTTTCACAAATGAAAAAAAGAAATATTGATTTTATAATTTAATAAATATTATATTGTTTTACTGTAATTTGAACTTTATTGTATTTTATTTACCTTTCTTAAGATATGCAAGGCGTAAAAGATGCAAGTATAAAATGGACCACTGGACCAGTAATCAAGAATACACAAATATATATAAAAAAATATTTTACTTAATTAGTGTATAAGGTTCTTAAATTTAGTACCGCCCCCCCCCCCCACGCACACGCACACGCACACGCACATGCACACGCACACGCACACGCACACGCACACGCACACGCACACGCACACGCACATGCACACGCATACGCATACACCACCATCCTTGCCGGGCCATCAAGTCGTCGGTTGACACTCGGATACATAATTATAACGGCACTTCTATATGAATATCCATCTTTTTCTCACCCGTTACCGCTATTTATCTTACGGGATTTACAACAATAATACCTACTGCAGTTACGGTCGCGCGATGTTTACAATCAGCCACGGTCGGCCGTGGGGGGTCATCGTGCGCGTATCGTTATTCACGTGCATATTATATTATTATTATTATTATTATGCAACGTCGTGTGTAGGTGGTTGTTGTGGCGCAGGTTTAATCGTGTTGTGTCTGGGAGTGTGCGCGTGTGCGAGCGTGCATGCGTGTATCCGAGATGGTTCATTGAGAGAGAGAAGGCGATGACGTTGGGGGTAGGAAAGTTGGCGGGGGTGGCTATGGTTTGTGGTATGCGGCGGTTATTGTGAAGGTCGCTATTGTTGCGGTGAGAGAAACGTTTCTTACTCGCGCGTGTGTACGTGTAGTGTGTACGTATGCACTTGCGTGTGTTCATGGGTGCGTGCAGGGCCATATTTATGCATGGACAAATGGGACATTTGCACTGGGCCCACTCGAATGAGGGGCCCACTGACTTCACCCTTATAAAATTAATTATATACCATTTTTATCATATTTTTATCTAGGAATATCTATTGAACGTTATATCATAGCAAATCTAAATATTGATGATGTAATTGACCACTTTTCTGAGCAAAAAGCAAGGAAATGTATGTGAAAACTGAAATAAAATTAGATTTATATCATAAAACGTAAAAACAATTTGATACCTATATAATATACCTAATATTTATTCTATAATCCAACTACTCACATACTCGTACTAATTATATACAACATTAATTTAAAAATATATTATGCGTACATTTTTATTTTAGCATTGAAGAAAATAAAGATGGACAATTTGGGGCCCAAAATTGTAAAATGTACTGGGCCCACAAATTGGTAAATCAGGCCCTGGGTGCGTGTGTGCGTGCGTGTGCGCGTAAGTGTGTATGTGAGTATGTGAGTATGAACGAACATTAATGAACCGACCACCCGTAATACCCTTCCGCGCACACCTCTCTCTCATTCAACACCACCACTACATTTACTATCGGTACACACACACGATCCTTGCCGTGCGATCAAAACAATAACAAATACGCGTCTATCTCGCCATGTCCCGTGTGTACATTCAAATTAAATTATTCCGCACACGATTGGAGGCAGGTTGACCATCTCAATATCACATAATATCTCGGCCCCGACTTATGTTTTCGGCGAGTGCGTACTGCAACACGGATATTTTTCATTCGTCACCTCCGCATCATTTACAGTTGAATTTAAAAATCGTTTTGATTAAAATAATAAATAGTTTATCGAACACGTTCGCGCAGTCAAATTGAGTGTACGAGTATACGCATACAATACGCTATGTATTTTTAAATAATAGTAAACAGCAGTGCACACATACACAAAAATATATTGCGGGTTATAAATAACTAAATTTTTTTTCGATTCATCAAATATTTTCATATAGTCAATACAATAAAACAATTCTTTTTCACTGCAGACTTCAAAACTTAAACATAATTATCTAATTATTTATATTAAACAACTCATCAACATTAAAAAATACATTAAAACATTGCATTTTTACTGATCTAATACCAATAACTAAATAATATGTTGCGTATTCTATTTCATTTTTTTGGGGTTCATCGAATATTTTTGTACATTTAACACAATTAATCAATACTTTTTGAATAACATTCGTAAATAAACAAATAAATCATAATTTAAGCTACTAATATTAAAAATCTGTATAACAGCAACTAATAACAAATCGTCTCATTTTCATAAAAGTTTTATAACAGTGTATGATTACGATACTAATACCACTAATTGAATAATACATCACGGATTCTATTTAATTAAGCTTTTATTTATTTTGGTTCATATAATTTAATATAAAATATTATAATTTTTTTGTATAACGTCTGCTATATAGTGACGACTTAAGTTTTGTATCACATAATCTGTCATCAATAATATAATATAACACTATCATTATCAACCCCTAATATTAAATCGTTCCATCGTCATCCATACTAGTTTTGTATCATTTTATTATGACACAATACATTGCCGATTATAATTGAATAAATTTTATTTGTATACAGTCCATAAAATAACACATTTCTTTCTTGTATGAAGACGTAAATACTTAATCACACCTATCTAATTATTTAAATTTAACAAATCATAATTTTGACCAGCAATATTAAAACTTCATTGTAACATTACCTAATATTAAATCGTTTTCTTGTCATTATAGATCTATAACATCGTTTAGTCACTACACTTTAACCACAAACTGAATAATAATACATCGCGGATTCTATTTGATTTAGTTTTTTTTTGGTTCAAAGAATTTAACAAAAATAATTATAATTTTTTATATATCGTTTTCTATATTGTAGTGATTTAATTATTGTATCACATCATCCGTCACCAATAATATAACACCAACGTTGTCATGACCAAATATTAAATTGTCTCATTAACATCCATACTAATTTTGTATCATTTCATTATTGCAAAAATATATTACGAATTATAAATAATTAAATCGTATTTAGATTCTTCAAATATTTTTATACAGTCAATACAAAAAAACAATACTTTTTTAACTGCAGACATCTATTATTATACAAATCATAATTTAGCTGACTAAATTAAAAAATTATTTTAACATAACATAATATAAAATCGTCCCATTTTCATAAAAGTTTTATAACAATATATGACCACGATACTAATACCACTAATTGAATAATACATCACGGATTCTATTTAATTAAGCTTTAATTTTTTTGGTTCATATAAATTAATAAAAATTATTATAATTTTTTTGTATAACGTCTGCTATATAGTGACGACTTAAGTTTTATATCACATCATCTGTCATCAATAATATAATATAACACCATCGTTATCATGACCTAATATTAAATTGTCTCATTGTCATCCATACCAGTTTTGTATCATTTCATTATCGCAAAAATATAATGCGTATTATAAATAATTAAATCTTATTTTTTGATTCTTCAAATATTTTTGTATAGTCAATAATATTAAACAATACTTTTTTGATTGAAGACGTCAATAATTAAACAAATCATAATTTTAGCCAACAAGATTAAAAAATGATGATAATATGACCTAATATAAAATCGTTTCATTTTCAAAATAGTCCTATAACATTGCATTTTTAATGATCTAATACCAATAACTAAATAATACGTTGCGTATTCTATTTGATTTTTTTTGGTTTCATCGAATATTTTTGTACATTTAACACAATTAATCAATACTTTTTGAATAACATTCGTAAATAAACAGACAAATCATAATTTTAGCCACGAATATTAAAAATCTTTATAACAGCAACTTATAACAAATCGTCTCATTTTCATAACAGTTTTATAACAATGTATGATCACGATTCACGATACTAATACCACTAATTGAATAATACATCACGGATTCTATTTAATAAAGCTTTAATTTTTTTGGATCATATAAATTAATAAAAATTATTATAGTTTTTTTGTATAACGTCTGCTATATAGTGACGACTTAAGTTTTATATCACATCATCTGTCATCAATAATATAATATAACACCATCGTTATCATGACCTAATATTAAATCGTCTCATTGTCATCCATACTAGTTTTGTATCATTTCATTATCGCAAAAATATATTGCGAATTATAAATAATTAAATCTTATTTTTGGATTCTTCAAATATTTTTGTATAGTCAATAATATTAAACAATACTTTTTTGATTGAATACGTCAATAATTAAACAAATCATAATTTTAGCCAACAAGATTAAAAAATGATGATAATATGACCTAATATAAAATCGTTTCATTTTCAAAATAGTTCTATAACATTGCATTTTTAATGATCTAATACCAATAACTAAATAATACGTTGCGTATTCTATTTGATTTTTTTTGGTTTCATCGAATATTTTTGTACATTTAACTCAATTAATCAATACTTTTTGAATAACATTCGTAAATAAACAGACAAATCACAATTTTAGCCACTAATATTAAAAATCTTTATAACAGCAACTAATAACAAATCGTCTCATTTTCATAACAGTTTTATAACAATGTATGATCACGATTCACGATACTAATACCACTAATTGAATAATACATCACGGATTCTATTTAATAAAGCTTTAATTTTTTTGGATCATATAAATTAATAAAAATTATTATAGTTTTTTTGTATAACGTCTGCTATATAGTGACGACTTAAGTTTTATATCACATCATCTGTCATCAATAATATAATATAACACCATCGTTATCATGACCTAATATTAAATTGTCTCATTGTCATCCATACTAGTTTTGTATCATTTCATTATCGCAAAAATATATTGCGTATTATAAATAATTAAATCTTATTTTTTGATTCTTCAAATATTTTTGTATAGTCAATAATATTAAACAATACTTTTTTGATTGAAGACGTCAATAATTAAACAAATCATAATTTTAGCCAACAAGATTAAAAAATGATGATAATATGACCTAATATAAAATCGTTTCATTTTCAAAATAGTTCTATAACATTGCATTTTTAATGATCTAATACCAATAACTAAATAATACGTTGCGTATTCTATTTGTTTTTTTTGGGTTTCATCGAATATTTTTGTACATTTAACACAATTAATCAATACTTTTTGAATAACATTCGTAAATAAACAGACAAATCATAATTTTAGCCACTAATATTAAAAATCTTTATAACAGCAACTAATAACAAATCGTCTCATTTTCATAACAGTTTTATAACAATGTATGATCACAATACTAATACCACTAATTGAATAATACATCACGGATTCTATTTAATTAAGCTTTAATTTTTTTGGTTCATATAAATTA
Organism: Periphyllus acericola; assembly: GCA_949715065.1. Lineage (NCBI taxonomy): Eukaryota > Metazoa > Arthropoda > Insecta > Hemiptera > Aphididae > Periphyllus > Periphyllus acericola. The sequence goes on along the minus strand of OX454264.1, from coordinate 38,967,707 downwards.
ATAAAAATTATTATAGTTTTTTTGTATAACGTCTGCTATATAGTGACGACTTAAGTTTTATATCACATAATCTGTCATCAATAATATTATATAACACCATCGTTATCATGACCTAATATTAAATCGTCTCATTGTCATCCATACTAGTTTTGTATCATTTCATTATCGCAAAAATATATTGCGAATTATAAATAATTAAATCTTATTTTTTGATTCTCCAAATATTTTTGTATAGTCAATAATATTAAACAATACTTTTTTGATTGAAGACGTCAATAATTAAACAAATCATAATTTTAGCCAACAAGATTAAAAAATGATGATAATATGACCTAATATAAAATCGTTTCATTTTCAAAATAGTTCTATAACATTGCATTTTTAATGATCTAATACCAATAACTAAATAATACGTTGCGTATTCTATTTGATTTTTTTTGGGTTCATCGAATATTTTTGTACATTTAACACAATTAATCAATACTTTTTGAATAACATTCGTAAATAAACAGACAAATCATAATTTTAGCCACTAATATTAAAAATCTTTATAACAGCAACTAATAACAAATCGTCTCATTTTCATAACAGTTTTATAACAATGTATGATCACAATACTAATACCACTAATTGAATAATACATCACGGATTCTATTTAATTAAGCTTTAATTTTTTGGTTCATAAAAATTATTATAATATTTTTGTATAACGTCTGCTATATAGTGACGACTTAAGTTTTATATCACATCATCTGTCATCAATAATATAATATAACACCATCGTTATCATGACCTAATATTAAATCGTCTCATTGTCATCCATACTAGTTTTGTATCATTTCATTATCGCAAAAATATATTGCGAATTATAAATAATTAAATATTATTTTTGGATTCTTCAAATATTTTTGTATAGTCAATAATATTAAACAATACTTTTTTGATTGAAGACGTCAATAATTAAACAAATCATAATTTAAGCCATCAAGATTAAAAAATGATGATAATATAACCTAATATAAAATCGTTTCATTTTCAAAATAGTTCTATAACATTGTATTTTTAATGATCTAATACCAATAACTAAATAATACGTTGCGTATTCTATTTGTTTTTTTTTGGGTTCATCGAATATTTTTGTACATTTAACACAATTAATCAATACTTTTTGAATAACATTCGTAAATAAACAGACAAATCATAATTTTAGCCACTAATATTAAAAATCTTTATAACAGCAACTAATAACAAATCGTCTCATTTTCATAAAAGTTTTATAACAGTGTATGATTACGATACTAATACCACTAATTGAATAATACATCACGGATTCTATTTAATTAAGCTTTTATTTATTTTGGTTCATATAATTTAATATAAAATATTATAATTTTTTTGTATAACGTCTGCTATATAGTGACGACTTAAGTTTTGTATCACATAATCTGTCATCAATAATATAATATAACACTATCATTATCAACCCCTAATATTAAATCGTTCCATCGTCATCCATACTAGTTTTGTATCATTTTATTATGACACAATACATTGCCGATTATAATTGAATAAATTTTATTTGTATACAGTCCATAAAATAACACATTTCTTTCTTGTATGAAGACGTAAATACTTAATCACACCTATCTAATTATTTAAATTTAACAAATCATAATTTTGACCAGCAATATTAAAACTTCATTGTAACATTACCTAATATTAAATCGTTTTCTTGTCATTATAGATCTATAACATCGTTTAGTCACTACACTTTAACCACAAACTGAATAATAATACATCGCGGATTCTATTTGATTTAGTTTTTTTTTGGTTCAAAGAATTTAACAAAAATAATTATAATTTTTTATATATCGTTTTCTATATTGTAGTGATTTAATTATTGTATCACATCATCCGTCACCAATAATATAACACCAACGTTGTCATGACCAAATATTAAATTGTCTCATTAACATCCATACTAATTTTGTATCATTTCATTATTGCAAAAATATATTACGAATTATAAATAATTAAATCGTATTTAGATTCTTCAAATATTTTTATACAGTCAATACAAAAAAACAATACTTTTTTAACTGCAGACATCTATTATTATACAAATCATAATTTAGCTGACTAAATTAAAAAATTATTTTAACATAACATAATATAAAATCGTCCCATTTTCATAAAAGTTTTATAACAATATATGACCACGATACTAATACCACTAATTGAATAATACATCACGGATTCTATTTAATTAAGCTTTAATTTTTTTGGTTCATATAAATTAATAAAAATTATTATAATTTTTTTGTATAACGTCTGCTATATAGTGACGACTTAAGTTTTATATCACATCATCTGTCATCAATAATATAATATAACACCATCGTTATCATGACCTAATATTAAATTGTCTCATTGTCATCCATACCAGTTTTGTATCATTTCATTATCGCAAAAATATAATGCGTATTATAAATAATTAAATCTTATTTTTTGATTCTTCAAATATTTTTGTATAGTCAATAATATTAAACAATACTTTTTTGATTGAAGACGTCAATAATTAAACAAATCATAATTTTAGCCAACAAGATTAAAAAATGATGATAATATGACCTAATATAAAATCGTTTCATTTTCAAAATAGTCCTATAACATTGCATTTTTAATGATCTAATACCAATAACTAAATAATACGTTGCGTATTCTATTTGATTTTTTTTGGTTTCATCGAATATTTTTGTACATTTAACACAATTAATCAATACTTTTTGAATAACATTCGTAAATAAACAGACAAATCATAATTTTAGCCACGAATATTAAAAATCTTTATAACAGCAACTTATAACAAATCGTCTCATTTTCATAACAGTTTTATAACAATGTATGATCACGATTCACGATACTAATACCACTAATTGAATAATACATCACGGATTCTATTTAATAAAGCTTTAATTTTTTTGGATCATATAAATTAATAAAAATTATTATAGTTTTTTTGTATAACGTCTGCTATATAGTGACGACTTAAGTTTTATATCACATCATCTGTCATCAATAATATAATATAACACCATCGTTATCATGACCTAATATTAAATCGTCTCATTGTCATCCATACTAGTTTTGTATCATTTCATTATCGCAAAAATATATTGCGTATTATAAATAATTAAATCTTATTTTTTGATTCTTCAAATATTTTTGTATAGTCAATAATATTAAACAATACTTTTTTGATTGAATACGTCAATAATTAAACAAATCATAATTTTAGCCAACAAGATTAAAAAATGATGATAATATGACCTAATATAAAATCGTTTCATTTTCAAAATAGTTCTATAACATTGCATTTTTAATGATCTAATACCAATAACTAAATAATACGTTGCGTATTCTATTTGATTTTTTTTGGTTTCATCGAATATTTTTGTACATTTAACTCAATTAATCAATACTTTTTGAATAACATTCGTAAATAAACAGACAAATCACAATTTTAGCCACTAATATTAAAAATCTTTATAACAGCAACTAATAACAAATCGTCTCATTTTCATAACAGTTTTATAACAATGTATGATCACGATTCACGATACTAATACCACTAATTGAATAATACATCACGGATTCTATTTAATAAAGCTTTAATTTTTTTGGATCATATAAATTAATAAAAATTATTATAGTTTTTTTGTATAACGTCTGCTATATAGTGACGACTTAAGTTTTATATCACATCATCTGTCATCAATAATATAATATAACACCATCGTTATCATGACCTAATATTAAATTGTCTCATTGTCATCCATACTAGTTTTGTATCATTTCATTATCGCAAAAATATATTGCGTATTATAAATAATTAAATCTTATTTTTTGATTCTTCAAATATTTTTGTATAGTCAATAATATTAAACAATACTTTTTTGATTGAAGACGTCAATAATTAAACAAATCATAATTTTAGCCAACAAGATTAAAAAATGATGATAATATGACCTAATATAAAATCGTTTCATTTTCAAAATAGTTCTATAACATTGCATTTTTAATGATCTAATACCAATAACTAAATAATACGTTGCGTATTCTATTTGTTTTTTTTGGGTTTCATCGAATATTTTTGTACATTTAACACAATTAATCAATACTTTTTGAATAACATTCGTAAATAAACAGACAAATCATAATTTTAGCCACTAATATTAAAAATCTTTATAACAGCAACTAATAACAAATCGTCTCATTTTCATAACAGTTTTATAACAGTGTATGATTACGATACTAATACCACTAATTGAATAATACATCACGGATTCTATTTAATTAAGCTTTTATTTATTTTGGTTCATATAATTTAATATAAAATATTATAATTTTTTTGTATAACGTCTGCTATATAGTGACGACTTAAGTTTTGTATCACATAATCTGTCATCAATAATATAATATAACACTATCATTATCAACCCCTAATATTAAATCGTTCCATCGTCATCCATACTAGTTTTGTATCATTTTATTATGACACAATACATTGCCGATTATAATTGAATAAATTTTATTTGTATACAGTCCATAAAATAACACATTTCTTTCTTGTATGAAGACGTAAATACTTAATCACACCTATCTAATTATTTAAATTTAACAAATCATAATTTTGACCAGCAATATTAAAACTTCATTGTAACATTACCTAATATTAAATCGTTTTCTTGTCATTATAGATCTATAACATCGTTTAGTCACTACACTTTAACCACAAACTGAATAATAATACATCGCGGATTCTATTTGATTTAGTTTTTTTTTGGTTCAAAGAATTTAACAAAAATAATTATAATTTTTTATATATCGTTTTCTATATTGTAGTGATTTAATTATTGTATCACATCATCCGTCACCAATAATATAACACCAACGTTGTCATGACCAAATATTAAATTGTCTCATTAACATCCATACTAATTTTGTATCATTTCATTATTGCAAAAATATATTACGAATTATAAATAATTAAATCGTATTTAGATTCTTCAAATATTTTTATACAGTCAATACAAAAAAACAATACTTTTTTAACTGCAGACATCAATTATTATACAAATCATAATTTAGCTGACTAAATTAAAAAATTATTTTAACATAACATAATATAAAATCGTCCCATTTTCATAAAAGTTTTATAACAATATATGACCACGATACTAATACCACTAATTGAATAATACATCACGGATTCTATTTAATTAAGCTTTAATTTTTTTGGTTCATATAAATTAATAAAAATTATTATAATTTTTTTGTATAACGTCTGCTATATAGTGACGACTTAAGTTTTATATCACATCATCTGTCATCAATAATATAATATAACACCATCGTTATCATGACCTAATATTAAATTGTCTCATTGTCATCCATACCAGTTTTGTATCATTTCATTATCGCAAAAATATAATGCGTATTATAAATAATTAAATCTTATTTTTTGATTCTTCAAATATTTTTGTATAGTCAATAATATTAAACAATACTTTTTTGATTGAAGACGTCAATAATTAAACAAATCATAATTTTAGCCAACAAGATTAAAAAATGATGATAATATGACCTAATATAAAATCGTTTCATTTTCAAAATAGTCCTATAACATTGCATTTTTAATGATCTAATACCAATAACTAAATAATACGTTGCGTATTCTATTTGATTTTTTTTGGTTTCATCGAATATTTTTGTACATTTAACACAATTAATCAATACTTTTTGAATAACATTCGTATATAAACAGACAAATCATAATTTTAGCCACGAATATTAAAAATCTTTATAACAGCAACTTATAACAAATCGTCTCATTTTCATAACAGTTTTATAACAATGTATGATCACGATTCACGATACTAATACCACTAATTGAATAATACATCACGGATTCTATTTAATAAAGCTTTAATTTTTTTGGATCATATAAATTAATAAAAATTATTATAGTTTTTTTGTATAACGTCTGCTATATAGTGACGACTTAAGTTTTATATCACATCATCTGTCATCAATAATATAATATAACACCATCGTTATCATGACCTAATATTAAATCGTCTCATTGTCATCCATACTAGTTTTGTATCATTTCATTATCGCAAAAATATATTGCGTATTATAAATAATTAAATCTTATTTTTTGATTCTTCAAATATTTTTGTATAGTCAATAATATTAAACAATACTTTTTTGATTGAATACGTCAATAATTAAACAAATCATAATTTTAGCCAACAAGATTAAAAAATGATGATAATATGACCTAATATAAAATCGTTTCATTTTCAAAATAGTTCTATAACATTGCATTTTTAATGATCTAATACCAATAACTAAATAATACGTTGCGTATTCTATTTGATTTTTTTTGGTTTCATCGAATATTTTTGTACATTTAACTCAATTAATCAATACTTTTTGAATAACATTCGTAAATAAACAGACAAATCACAATTTTAGCCACTAATATTAAAAATCTTTATAACAGCAACTAATAACAAATCGTCTCATTTTCATAACAGTTTTATAACAATGTATGATCACGATTCACGATACTAATACCACTAATTGAATAATACATCACGGATTCTATTTAATAAAGCTTTAATTTTTTTGGATCATATAAATTAATAAAAATTATTATAGTTTTTTTGTATAACGTCTGCTATATAGTGACGACTTAAGTTTTATATCACATCATCTGTCATCAATAATATAATATAACACCATCGTTATCATGACCTAATATTAAATTGTCTCATTGTCATCCATACTAGTTTTGTATCATTTCATTATCGCAAAAATATATTGCGTATTATAAATAATTAAATCTTATTTTTTGATTCTTCAAATATTTTTGTATAGTCAATAATATTAAACAATACTTTTTTGACTGAAGACGTCAATAATTAAACAAATCATAATTTTAGCCAACAAGATTAAAAAATGATGATAATATGACCTAATATAAAATCGTTTCATTTTCAAAATAGTTCTATAACATTGCATTTTTAATGATCTAATACCAATAACTAAATAATACGTTGCGTATTCTATTTGTTTTTTTTGGGTTTCATCGAATATTTTTGTACATTTAACACAATTAATCAATACTTTTTGAATAACATTCGTAAATAAACAGACAAATCATAATTTTAGCCACTAATATTAAAAATCTTTATAACAGCAACTAATAACAAATCGTCTCATTTTCATAACAGTTTTATAACAATGTATGATCACAATACTAATACCACTAATTGAATAATACATCACGGATTCTATTTAATTAAGCTTTAATTTTTTTGGTTCATATAAATTAATAAAAATTATTATAGTTTTTTTGTATAACGTCTGCTATATAGTGACGACTTAAGTTTTATATCACATAATCTGTCATCAATAATATTATATAACACCATCGTTATCATGACCTAATATTAAATCGTCTCATTGTCATCCATACTAGTTTTGTATCATTTCATTATCGCAAAAATATATTGCGAATTATAAATAATTAAATCTTATTTTTTGATTCTTCAAATATTTTTGTATAGTCAATAATATTAAACAATACTTTTTTGATTGAAGACGTCAATAATTAAACAAATCATAATTTTAGCCAACAAGATTAAAAAATGATGATAATATGACCTAATATAAAATCGTTTCATTTTCAAAATAGTTCTATAACATTGCATTTTTAATGATCTAATACCAATAACTAAATAATACGTTGCGTATTCTATTTGATTTTTTTTGGGTTCATCGAATATTTTTGTACATTTAACACAATTAATTAATTATTTTTGAATAACATTCGTAAATAAACAGACAAATCATAATTTTAGCCACTAATATTAAAAATCTTTATAACAGCAACTAATAACAAATCGTCTCATTTTCATAACAGTTTTATAACAATATACTCGTATGACCACGATACTAATACCAATAATTGAATAATACATCATGGATTCTATTTATTTAATCTTTAATTTTTTTGGTTCATATAAATTAATAAAAATTATTATAATTTTTTTGTATAACGTCTGCTATATAGTGACGACTTAAGTATTGTATCACATAATTTGATATCAATAATATAAAACCATCATTATCATTACCTAATATTAAATTGTTTCATACTCATTAATACTAGTTTTATATAATATCATACGACTGCACTAATACTTCGCGCCTTGTATTTGATATACATTTATTTTTAATTTTTTTTTGTCTCATCGAAAGGCGGTTCAATCTTTTCTACTACATATACCTAAATAATTGGTGAAATTAAAATTGTAGCCTCTGCAGATCAGGTAAACGAGCTAGACCTGATGACGCATTCGTTTCTATCGTGTTTGTACAAATTTATGTTTTTCCCGTATATTTTCGAAAAAAAACAAAACCACCTATGCCGGAAACGTGGTTTTGGTTTCCCTTGCCCGCTCCGGTCTGCTGTCTAATAATACTGGGACGGACACTAATAAATAAATAACAATTTTTAGACCAATGCCATTTGCCGTCGCCTGTCTCCCGGTGATATTATATTTCAATTAATTGCCGCGTCCGAATGCTAGTTTTTCATTCAATTATTGGCGATGGAGTGATCGAATATGCGCGTGACCGTGTTTACGTACAAACTTCTAAGTATGTGCGTGTGTGTGTGTGTGTGTGTGTGTGTGTGTGTGTGTGTGTGTGTGTGTGTGTGTGTGTGTGTGTGTGTGTGTGTGTGTGTGTATGCCTGTGCGTCTCTTTTTGTGGTGATCGAGTGTCGTAAATTTCCGATTCAATGTCCCCGCCCCGACGCCTCTGCCTCCTTATATGCTAGCATAGGTCGATCGTGACTAATATGCTCTACACCGCCACTGATAACTTCCTCATTCATGCGCTATACTGCAATATTAGTACTACTACTGTACTGTTGTATTATGTACTCGTATTATGCACTGTTGTTGTATCGTAATTAATTATGTTATTATCGTTCACTAGACGCGCGCTCTTTTTTTCGTCGAATATTGTTTGATTAGCTTATTATATCACCGTTGATCGTCGTCGCGACATTCAGCATAGGTTTTTTTGATCTTCCTTTTTCTATGAGTATTTAAAGCGAAAACAATTTATAACCACTAATAGTAGTACGCGCGTTTTATAAATTGCAGCAGTCATCCTTCATCCAAACCTACAGAAAATTACGAAAATATGGATTTTTTTTTCAATCGTAAGAAGTGCGTGCACAAAAATATAATGATATTAATTTACAATCGTAAAATATGTCCTTAAAAAATATATATAATTTAAAAATTAGACATCATTTATTATTTATACACTTAACTATATCGCATGGATCACACGGTTAGTTGAACTATATTCTTGTTGTAGTGTAGTATTTACAATACTACGTATATTGATAATTTCTTAGTTTGTTTAGTGAATGTATGTTGAATGTATATAGTTTTACTGTGAATGTGTTGTGGTCGAAACTCGGTCGACAGTTATTATGTATATAGATGATATTAATGACCGAAAATCAAATAATAAACTCTGAATCCAACATAAATTTGAATTGTTCTTCCTACAAATAGTAGGTCATTTAACTGGTCAAACTATACGGATTGACCGGCCATCGGGCTTCGACCGTAACATATATTATGTTTATCATTTGTTTATCTCCGCATAATTCTATCGTATTCCTCTTGATCACGCTTTAGTTTTGTACTTACCGTCTAGATGATTTATTTTAAGTATTGTCCGTAAATGTAAAATTAGTGTACCCATATAGTTTGGTAATCCGTAGTTTATGAAAATGCTGACTATTTATATAATACGCTTGCATTTATAATTGTTTATCATATCGTATGTACAGAAATGCTTAATGTAAAAGTAACAGGTCGCTATTATCGCTGATTATTTATGTATTCACTCCTCTTTTCATACCTGTAATTTACATTTTATAAACGCAAAAATCTTATGTCAGCTTACTATAATATAAGTATAACACTTTATAAATACTATAACACTATATATATCTCACTCTGTTTCTTTCACTCCCACTATTTTACTTCTAACTCTTCTTTTAACTACTTGATACTTCGGTCAATGCACGCCCTGCACAGAAGTCTATTTTGTGGCTAAGTACCTATAATTTGTTCGCGTACAGTCTTATTTAAACTTCTGTGTATGGTGCGTATGTTTAATCTTGACTTGATCTTTTCTCGTACACCTATATGCAGGTGTCTAAGGCCTATAGAGAGCATGGCATTTTTTCGATCGATTTTCAATTTTTTTTCGCGTCCTATTATTGCATGCACAATGCTTCTAGACTTAGGGAGTTTAACAACTACATGTATATGTAGTGGTTATACGCCATAACACAGCCGTAGATGTAGCGCGTCACCAATTATCATCTGTACAATTTCCGCTTTTTTATTGACAGTCCGGTATTGTACAGATGATTATGCGTGAAGCGTTTACCCAATACGTGTGTTTTTGGCATTAAAAAAAAACTATACATTTTTGCATCTTTCTTCATTTGGTGACCAAAGATTTTCTACTTTTTCCGCATGTCTGTACAATTAGTGTAATATTCCGACCCAAAATTCATTGTAGGTTAAATTATTTCAGTCATATATATTGTACACACTTAGTAGTCTCTACACTAGTATTAACGCACGTTTTACGCTTTTTGGTGTTTTCAAAAGTAGTTATTAATATATTTTCGATTTTTATGCAGCTGTCGCCTCGCACCGTATAATCGATAATTTTGGTAGACTTCACGGTCTGCTCTAGATTTTTCACGTCCAATTATTCCCTGCGAAATCCTTATGGACTTATGTAGTTTCCACTAATCAATATATAGTTTACGTCATCGAAATGCAAAAGTAATCTTCTGCATAATGGCTGATATTTGATTTTGACGAGCGCTACTTTCGGAAGAAATTCGTTTTAAGCATTAAAAAAGTCAAAAATTTAGTTTTCCAAACAAAAATTATTAATATAATTAATTAGGCGTTAGGACTCTTGGAAATTGATTGAGATACCCGGCAGCCCCTCCCTCACCAATTTGAGCACTAAATCACTCTTACAGATACTGCGCACCACGTTATTTCAGTCATGGGTTGTGTTTTTATTCTCCCATGGCTTGAGTGGTTATGTATCGTGTGTTGTGTACCTATACATACACCGGTGTTCTAACTCCACGAACTATTGATATTACTGATGGGATTTTTTAACTGCTTTTTTCACGTGCCTACAATCATATAGTTATTTTACCACGCGGTCGTTACTGTCGAATTTATAAATTGTAAGGCCAAACGTAGTCATTGCGCTTTTTACATAATTTCATATACACTTGCATTTGTCCTTCTTTCCCTCCACCAGAGCAAACGTATCTGTCCTTAATATTATACCTACACTAACATTTTACCGCCGGTGCATGTGCAGCTTTTACCAAAAATATTAATGATAATGGAAATTCTTTGTAGTGCTTTATGATAGTGTATGCGATAATTAAACAATACAATATAATGCACAATGTGCAGTAATATTTCGCGGGTATCACTGCTACTTATGTTTTTAATTTTAGTATTATTTTGTATATTTTTTTCTCGCCTTTTCGATAAATAATTTAATTTTTAATTTTGCTGCTGTTGTCATGTCAAATTTCAAGATTTCTGCACGCGCTTTGTGCAATCACAGCCAAAACCGTACAAATTGTAATTATGTACGTATTTGGTTGTGAATGCTCAAGGTGTTCGTAAACTTCCACGCCTTCGCGATATCAACCGTACCGGGCATACTTGCTGCTGTCGTAGTACGCTTTTGAGGACGGGAAACGCTTAGTAGTGTTGTACTGTATATAGTATATAGCATTTAAACTATTTAGTAAACTTAAGGTATCTACCACCGGTGTATTAATAAAAAGCTATACTTGGCGTCATTTAATTTTTACATTATTCAAAACTTCTTTACTTCTAAACTTTATTTTATTTTATTACCCCCTCGTTTAGGAACTTTTAGATTCGATATAGTTATAAATATAATTATATGCTATTCAATAAGATCTACTCGTACCATGTACCATCTTAATTTAGGTGACGCGTATTTTTTTTATTGTCTTTACATTTTTTTTTTTTAACAAAATATTTTTCAAAATGTATTTCAATTTGAACGATTTTTTGTTCTTTTACCTCACCATTATATTAGAAATCAATATGATAAGGCACATATACTATAACAGTACTATTATACACACTACAAAATACACACACGTACTATGTGTTATCACAAGTATCGCTGTGTTTTATGATATTGAATTTAAATGTAGCTTTGGTTGTGATGACATATGATATTCGTAAAATTCTACAAAGTCATCGGTGTATATACGGTATTTGTGTTCAGTGGTGTATTTGGTGACGATGAGACGATGGAGAGCAGCCGGCTCTTTTTACAAGTACTATAATTTCTAAAAAATTCTTAAATTGATATAATTATTGTAAAAACAGAAAGAATTTTAAATGGCTTTGTGGGCGGAGGGTGGACAAAGCAAAAGTTATTTTTTATTTATTATTATTAAATGTTAATTTATTCGTACTTGAAAAATGAAAGAAGAGCCTGCACTCGTCTCCGTCACTGAACGCCACACATTCATGCCTTTTAATAATAATTATAACTTATAAGCAACCAGGCACTAACTATTAATTATATTATTGTTATTATTAAGCACTTTGTAACAACTAAAGCCGTTGAATGTGATATAGTTAAATGATTGCACAAAGCACAACATCAGGGTTTAAAATTGAAAGATAATGAAATGAATACTTCCCAGAAAGTTCGCGTGTAAAATAACAATAGTTGATCGGTCCAGTAGTTATTGAGCAAATCATGCACGTGCGCGATAAAGGACTTTTTTCTACGACCCATAGATATATTGATGTTAGATGATAGATTTTAAATTTTAAATTTAAGTGGGTATGCTTGAACTCGTTCGTCCCGATGGTTATACGAACAATAGTGTTCAAACAAAAAAAAAACCGAAAGATACTTCCGACTTACCTCAGCTTTTCATACTTTTCATCGTCTTTCGACAGTATAGGTACTCGTAGTGGCCTCACATCGAGTACTGCGGTGCGCGCAGGTGTGTTGACGGAAACCGCGGCGGAAGTCATTGGCGAGGTTTCACGCACGTGCTTTTTTTTTTTTTTGTTCTGACGACGATTATTAATCGCGACGCGTTGAACAGCGTTACCTAGCGTGAACAAAATCGGTAGTCCTAAAAGTGTACGTCGATCGGACAACAAACTATGATTTTTTTTCTGTGCCCTATGACTTGCCCGATGTATAATTTTTCGACTATTACCTGTATAATATGTGTTACTGTGGACGAGTGTGGAAAAAATTAACTTCCGCCTATACATATACGATTAATTGTTATTACTTATTACCAATAGTTGTGGAAAATTAGTAAAATTCTTGTATTTTATCAGCGCACGACGGACTATTTGAGCGTGGTGATCTTTTGCGAATTTATTTTCGTCTACGCCTTGACTCACACTTACCTGCGGTTGTGTAATTACCCGTATATAGTTTCATAAATTTAAATATAATTTCATTTCGTCTTGTAACATCAACATGTAATATCTATATTTTTTTTTCTCTTTTTCTGGCTGTCGCGTTTGATTTTTCGCAAACGTGGATATACCACTATCACCACTGCTATTTTTTTTTTTTTTTATTCGAAGTCGTCAACAGCCTTAAAGATTCGTTAATACATTAGCTGAAATTATTATTTCTACAGTTATTATTTCAACGCTTCTGAAATGTTATTTTTTATCTATCAAACTATCTTATAGATGTTGACCAATTCACTAGTCAAGCGTATAGTAAATATACAAGGATAGGATAGGTTCAATAAGACAAAAAAATAAGACGAAACGCAGTCGTACTAAACGAATATAATGTTTATTTTCACATAAAACTCGCTTATTTTAAAGCACATGTCATTTATGCACATTGATAATATGTGCTAAGTACATTTTTTTCTTTTTTTCTTTACGATAATCGTCGTGTACACAGACCGCGCAAACAATTTTATAAAGTCAATTTTTTCTAATCGATTCACAAGTTCGTGTTAATAATATTTCGGTATAAGTAAACATTTTAAACGATAGACATTTTTCAAAAATTAAACATATAATTTAACGGTTTTGTACAATATAAACAACAATATTACTCGACAGCGACAAAAATGTAACACTGGAATTCATCATATTTTGTTTATACATTTGTTCACACTAATATGAAAGTGAGAATCGTCACACGAGTGAATAGGACGGTAAAAAAAAGTCACAAATAATTACAATTAATTTAATCGTTTGTTTGTTTTTTCTTATTCTTCTTCATGTTATAAGACGAACAAAATTACAACATATTACTCGTATAATATAAGTTACACCGTTACCGAATTTATTTTAAATGTTTCGTTTAGACTATCCGATTATTGATACTGTAAGTACCACATACATACAAAGAACCTTAACACAATAACGAAATACTGCATCTGGGATTTATAGTTTTTTTTTTAGAACATTCGACTACTAATACCTATGTTGTTCATATTGAACGAGGTAAAAAAAAAAAAAAATTTAAGGCAATTAAAAACCTGTCAATAATCATTTTTCCCGTTGCAGTATTTCTTCTTGTGATAATAATTGTATAATAAAAAGAAAACAGTTATAATTATGTATTATTATTCGTGTAAATAAACTGGTATTATTTCGACGAAAATCGAGTTAGTAAGATGTTTGTATTGTTATATTGTTGTAGTGCATTAGTTCGCACCTAATTGTTTTATTATAGTTTAAAACGGTTTGAAAAGAAAAATCGACTGTAAATAGGGTACACAATATAACTGTTTTCTTTATTAAAAATAATTATACTAATGAAAGAATAATAAAAGAGTTTGGAGTGTTATGGAGTCAGGTAAATGTTTGAATAAAAACACATGAATTATTTCTTTGTTTGTATGACTGATAAAAAATCAACTCGACATTACATTATGTGGGTAGGAGTGTCGAGTTATTGGCCAGAAAAGCCCCGTACGGCGACTTCCGGTCGTCGGAGGGGGCGCAAAAACTGGCCTAGCCCTACGAACAATACGGTCGGTGGAGGAGATCGATCGAAGGGCTGCTAAGGGAACGTGATTCATACAATAAATAAGGGAGGGGGAAGGGGTGGCAGTGGTCTGCCGTAGGTTGGTCACATTACGGCATTTTTCAACACATCGTCGCATTTGTCGATGTTATGAATTAAACATAGGCACAATAAAATGAAGGTAGGTTTTTAAAATAAAAATAGTTATCGTGAACTAGAACGGACTTGCTACGTTCGTTACTCGCAGAGTCTAATATTAAGCTTTATAACTTGTTATATATATTACATTTGTTTATACTTAATTTTAAATTATAATTATATCAATTCACTCTTACTTAAATTATAGTCAGTTACGTCTAGGCGTTACTATCACTAATACAAATGATCACTAATGTATATACTAGTTACCAAATTCATCTTACTATTTAAATTTAAATTAATAATCATGTTCAAATTGTTAAAAATGTACCATTGTAAATATCAATAGTTGTAGATAGCTAAGGCTAAGAACATCTTATTTATCTAAAAAAAAAAAAATAACGGACTCGTCACAGGAGCCTGAGAATACGCGATTTTTTACGAAAGTTTACGAGCGAATCGAATAATTCGAACACAATCTTGTCGTCCGTCAGTTGGTCCACTCAATCGCTACTCCTTACATCGTTTGCCCACGGCCGTTTACTCGTCTACACATTCTCCATCCTTACATTAATACCACCAACTATCTTAATCACAATCCACCGTCATCTAATATCACTAATACCGTATATGCTTTTCACACGACATTCCGTTTCTATACAATATTGGGTTCATTTAATAGTGTGTGTGTGCGTGTGCGTGTGCGCGCGTGTGTGTGTGTGCGCGTGTGCGTGTGTATGTGTGTGTGCGCGTGTGCGTGTGTATGTGTGTTGGTACGGGCACCCATTTACGTGTACCTAAATCTCGGGGGAGGGAACTAAACATAAGTTTTTCAAAAAGTTAATTAAAATTAATTTATTTCAACAGATAAAAATGTATTATAAGGTATTATTTGAATCGTGAAATAAAGATTAAATGTAAGTTATCTAGTATGTAAGTCGATAAAATAAAATATAGTACATTTCTTCAATTTATATGGAAATTAGTGATCCATAATGATTAGTAAGTCCAGAATAATACTGTCTCTTTAAGTTCATCATTTAACGACGAACGCTCAATACACACACGCCTCAAAGACAAACTTTGTCGAACGAATCGATGTTTTTGTTCTCATAATGAGCCGGTGGTGATCTTTCATATGTGCTCGTTATTAGAGACAGTATTATAATTTACAATGAGATAATTAATCTAAAAATATGATAATAATTGCCATTTCTGAACATATTTTGATTTCTATTTAATTTACTTGTTTGTTACGGAGAGACACTGTACGTGTACTGCCTCCAAAAGCACCCCCTCCCCTCCAATCGGCACCACACGTGTGTATATATTTTTATGATAAATATTATTGATAGAAAGAGCGAGTAAAACATTAATGCTTTAATGCTCTAACATTTATGTACACGCGTGAAAGTAAAAATCTTAATATATACTTTTTACATACATTATACTTATATTATATTATACTAATATTATATTATACTAATATTATACTATACTAATATTATATTATATTATAAATAAATAAACTTATAGTAATGAAAAGTAACTTAAATATAATATGTATAGAGAAAAGTCAATAAATATTTTGTAAAAAGAAATATAAATGTCGTAAGAATCGCACCAGTTTTACTAGTGAGTCGTCATCTCGTCACACTCATCTACACGTCTATCTATCATCACTCTGCTAATTAATTCCTAATACTTACTATGTACACACATATTTCCGCCCAACCAAACAATGACGACGACTGACCGATTGCGAGTCAAACTCTTTCGGAGATCTAATCTATGCCTACATAACAATGTGAACATGAATAATATGATATTGATATCGATCTACTGCAGCTCAATCATATTCCTAACACTTGAACGCTCAGCTAGCCTATACGTTTACAAAGTTTTGCCTACCAAACAACTATGTACTAACTTCGCATTAACTCTTCCTATGCTCGAAATACCTACTATAATGATAACGCACATACTAGAGCAAGACTAACTGAGCTACATGGCATCCAAGAGTTTATTTCGAAGCAACCGGTCGAGGTCCTACTCTACAATTGTACTTTTTTAACAATTCATTGCGGTCAAACTTAAAACAAACACTAAGTAACTTATTATAATATTCTTAATCTATATTTACAACTATAACTAACTATGACTATTAGCACATCACAATAGCCACGTATACCGTATACGTAGGCCAGGATTTAATATTGAAGTTAACACCGGGTTAGGTAAATTGAGTCCCAAATGACCCTAACTCGGTAAATTGAGTCCCGGGGAAAAGCAGGTAGTAGGTAAGTTGAGTCCCGGGAAAAAGCAGGTAGTAGGTAAGTTGAGTCTCGGGAAAAAACAGGCAGTAGGTTAGTTGAGTCCCGGGACTATTTTTTTATATTTAATAATTATCATTATTATTATACATTATATGTCCATTATATGCAGTGCCGGATTACCCATTAGGCGGAGTAGGCGCCCGCCTTGGGGCCTTACTCATTTAAGGGGCCCCGTGAAAACGAAAAACCACACTATTTTTTATTTAATAATACCTGTATCATATTTACGAGATTACGGAACAAAAGTCAATATGAAATATAAAAATTAAGTTGTAGGTATTATATGCAGTATTAAAAATAAAATTATTTGTTGGATTTTATCGTCGTGGTAAATAAGTACTTGATAATATTTATCATAATATACGGCGACGGTGGCAGTGACGAAAATTACATAACCGTCGTTATCTGTATTTTATTGTAGTTATTTGTATAAATATCAAAAATAGATTTTAATGGCCCACATGGCTACATCATTATTCGTTGTACGTACTATTATAGATAATATATAGCTTTAATCATTTTATTTGATATCTATCACTGAGTGTTAAAGAAGTATCGTATCGAGTTCTGTCAAATTGCTAAATTTTTGTGCTTTGAAAGGTAAGTTTTTAGTTTTTAGTTTTTACACACGCGCGTTCATAACGCCTCGAGTGTAACTAGCTTTATTATTTTATATAATATACAGTAAACTGTCGATTATCAGTGGTTTTCTGTGCAGAGTAGACTTTGAAATCCCGTACTTTTTCTCTGCGTCCCGAAAAGTTATTTTTTTTGTCCTTAATTCTATTCTATTACGGCTTTTTTTAAAGTTTCTACCGAATAATTTTGATACGGTTTTCCACCAACTTTTTTAACATATTTTCCCATTTCGAATCTTAATAATAAATTCCTACCTAGAGAGTGAAGTGTCCCAAGTAACCTAGTTTGACGGTAATGAATGAAAGCAATATACATTTTTTATGTATTATTCAATCTAGGTATGCTTCTATAAAATATAACTTTTGTTTTTCTAAAATATTAGAATCCAAGATGAAAAGGTATCAAAGTGGTGCAGAAAAAAAGAAGAAAAAACAAGAGAAATTAATGAAACTTGATTTAGAAATTATTTATTAATATTAGTTTGTTATTATTAAAGTTGTTTATTTTAACTATAGGGTAGCAAAGTTAAAGATGTATGTAAAAAATAATTTTGTTGGGGCCCAAAATTTTAATTGCCTAGGGGCCCACCAATGTTTAATCCGGCACTGATTATATGTACTTGGTAAAAACTTCATAGATATTGATTTTATAAATTCAAATCGGGTTATAACATTGCCGGTGTATTTTGTCATTTGCTCCCTTAGGTTTTCTTCCATATCGAGCGTGCGTTTGTTTTTTTGTTTTTTACTTCTTAATTTGATCGTGGTTTCTGACTGAACTTTGAGTAATTCATCAATAAAGTTAAAAATATTCGGATGTGGACTGTAAAAGCGTCGGTTTAATCGCGAATGATACAAGCCCTTACTTATCGGTATCTTAATTGCGTTTAATCAAAGGTCGACAATGTTATCGACTTTTATTGACTGTGAATGCTTTGGTGTTGTTAAGAAGTATTTCAAAATCATATACATGCAGTCAATCAATGCAAAATTGGTGGAAAAAGATTCAAGCTCTTGGTTTAGTCAACACTTACAAAACTTTTTTTTAATTAATTTGTACAATAATAATTTTACAATATATAAATAATATTTAGATAAATAATATTTACTTACTACCATTTTTTTCCCGGGACTCAACTTACCTACTACCATTTTTTTCCCGGGACTCAACTTACCTATTACCTGTTTTTCCCCGGGACTCAACTTACCGCTTTCAAAATGTACCAAACTTATCTCGGACTCAATTTACCTAGACCCGTTAACACGTAGGTTCGCGGTAATGAAAAATAAAAATAATAAAATATGAACGTGAACCATTCATTATTAATATATTTATGATTAATGTCTTTTTCGCCATCCATTGCAGACACCCACCAAGATTATTGCCCTGATTTCGGAGAGCTCAACGTGAAATATGAGGCAGTCGTGTTGGATGGATCTTACCGTCCCCCGTACGCCGGAGGTTGCTTCTCGAAAGAGATCGTCCCAAACGGTGGAGCCGGCGACCATCGGCTGAATATGTGGCTAAACGT
This sequence comes from Periphyllus acericola, assembly GCA_949715065.1. Taxonomy (NCBI): domain Eukaryota; kingdom Metazoa; phylum Arthropoda; class Insecta; order Hemiptera; family Aphididae; genus Periphyllus; species Periphyllus acericola. The sequence goes on along the minus strand of OX454264.1, from coordinate 38,947,826 downwards.
GGCACCAACATACGGAAATTTTTGTCATGAAGCAGTTGGTATGTATAACATTATATTTATATAAAATATGCTCGATGTTGTCGTATAGTTTAATCAACGTACATTATATTCATGGAACGGCAATTAAACATAAATCCCCCGTGTACGATTCAGCGGGCCGACGATAATACCAATTAATCTATTATTTTCGAGTCGCGTCCCGTAAGATCTTTGTGTCGACTACATTTCAGTGGTGGGGGAGGGATGCAGTTTTGTGTACTACACCTCGGTGTGATTATGATTTTCGTGTTAAATTAAGAAGGCGCATTACGTATAATAGTTACAGAAAGAAAATGTTCTCGCGCACCACCAACAATCGTATACAAGATTTGATTAAAAACCAGTGAATTCGTTTAGCTAAACTTTCAGATAAATAGTTCTAACATTTTTTACATAATTTTTTTTAGACAACTTAACGCTTTTAATTGTTCGTAATTATTGTTCATGTGTATTATTATATATGTTTATTTTATTTTTTGTGTTGAACAAGTGTTCACAACAGTTATCACGATTTCTTAATATATTCGATATTCGCACACTTGCACATTAAAACTTGCCTGTAACGATGTAACTAGATGTCGGTCCTTTGGTCCTCCCTCCTATCGCCGTAAAGTAGTTTCCTCGCTATATCGACTGCTATAGGACGAATTATCTGTCCCGATGTCAACTCTTCTTGTTCTGTTATCAAATATTGTATCACACGTAAGCATAATACTGTAAAAGTGACCAACAAACATTTGTGATACAAATCGATTACGTTACCATTGTTATTCATGAGGAAATATGTATCTAAACGACAAGTTGACTGTTGTAACTAATATATTGTACACGCCATTTAACTGTTTCTCATTTATCCATAATTTTCTCCGTTAGCTGTATTCGTAATCGAAAATAACATTATATTATTATGATCATTTTCAAATATATTAGTTGTTTAATCGAATTTGTTTAATGTATTTTGTTCGCCTTTTCGCAATAAACGTACAGAACCTACTTAGTATATATTTACCTGTTCAAGTTAGAGTTACAGCGTGCAGTCATCATTTGATTGATTTGATTGATCATTTCATTCATCTTTTTTAAACAACCCGCGTTGCAGTTTTCTATGAAAACGGGATCCATATGAATCTAGTGAGAAAAACAGCACATACACACATATTTACGTTTTAAATATTTATTGTACAAAACAATTCTCCATTTATATCCGCGTATTAAATAATCCGCACACATTGTTATGAATTAGTGATACGGCATAACTTATATACGATTGCGGATTTTCGTAAACATATTATTGTACAATCATTGACTTACAAGTGTTATTGTTTTGTAATTGTTCACGTTTTAGTTGCAGAATCGCAGTTTTTCCAGTACAGCTGCATATCTAGCTGGAAAAATAACAATAAAGGAAAGTCCGTTATGTTCATGAGGCTTTATGACAGGGCTGCCAGACACGGACGGTTGGCGGCACGCTGTGCTGTAAGTATTCCAATTATTTTACTACGACGTAGACTACAAATTTATTTACGATTCTAAGAGAAAAATACAATCGCACTATTCTTATAGCATGTATACATTTTTTTTTCTATTTGTACTCAAAGCTTGAGTAGATATTGTTTCTGTCTTCTAATTGTTACACAAAAAATCTAAGTAAATCGAAAAAAGCTTGTATATTTGTGTTACTTATTGATGAAACCGTAAACTTTTAGTAACGTGAGAGGAAAAAAATAGTTATAATATTTATAAAATCTGAGCTCGATAATTACCAATCGAAGGATCCGCTTTTCCGCATGATGATGAATATAACTGACTTTATGACGATTGGAAGTGATGTAAAATACTGTTTGAAAAATATACAACAATTATACTATAAGTAATAATGAAATATATCGAATAAAACGTAAAATATCTAGAGTAATAATTACACGTAGACAAATGTATTTTACAATTATTGGAGACATGAGCTAGAAATACCATTTATTGGACAGCTATATAGTGTATAGTCATAATATATACGAGTGCACCTGTAAATTTAGAGTATGTGTGCGTTAAAAAAAGTTATAGATACGACTTTTTTCTGAAAGGAGGGGGGGGGCTTAGAATATATTTTTTATTTCAAATTAAACTATACAATATATAAATAAATAAACAATAATATTTATAATTTCATATTGGTTTTTTGTAAAATAAAGTCCACTCGACACGTTTGTTGGTAGATAATTCATCTAAAACTTTCTCTCCATCTAAAGATATTAAACGATGAATGGACAGGTGATGACTAATATTATTCTTTTGTTTTCATATTTATATAACCGCACAGATTTATGAGAAAATCAATAAAACATCCGCAATAATGCGAATTGCACTGGAAGACCATATTATGTGCAAAAATTTAGGTGAAGAGCAGAACAGGGTTCAACAGACAATCTTCTCCTTAAAGAGCAACTGGACTGATGAACCTGTGGTTTTACTTTTGAGTTTGGCCAATTCAAAAGTTCCCGGGGAAAAAGTTTATCATGTTAAAAACCCCAAAATCCCGTTTCCAAATACCCAAAACCGCAAACCATTGAATATAACTGTAGGGGAATTAAGCAAGACACTGAAATTTGTTGATATGATTGAGAGTTTCTTGGCTAAGCTTCGGCTTCAACAGGAAAACAACAACAAAGACAACAAAGACGACCAGGACAATATGGACAGTATGGCATATAATACACTGGGCAGATCTCGGAGAGCCATCGAAACATACAAGTCAGTAACTCTAGCTATCTTGTATATAATTAACAGTAATATTATATAGCTTATTGATTATAACCAAATTATTGATTTTATCATTAATATTTATTATTCTATTTTATTATGTATATTATCTATAAATTATGGAAATAAATTGACCAAAATGAACTTTTTCCATCGCTTGTGTAAATAATTTTTATTTTCATAACATAATACGAGTATAACATGAGGAAAATTATTTATTTTTGTGTTTTCTAATTAATTTAGTTTCCCATTTTGGAGTCAAGGATGCTGGGTAAATTTGTGCATTAAAGATGACACGGCAACCTTCGATGCAAGTGTATTGTATGCCAGCGAGGCTGTTGACACTGACTATCAAGTGAGGACTGAAAGGGATGCTGAAAAATCAGAAAATTCCCAGAAAGTACGCAGAGACAGCAGGGATAATCAAAAAAAAACCGATGATTCAATTCTTCCACCTACCCCTTCACAAGCCCCCCAGATTGTAAGCACAATCATTCTAAATGAAAATTCCAGGCGGGTGAAGAGGGTGCCGTGTACCGATATGTTTGGGAGTGCCACTACACCAATGCCTGTCTCGACGACAGGCGTCTTTCCAGTGAGGTTCAAAGATGAAGATGAACCTATGGACGCCTTTAGCACAGGTAAAAGAAAAGCAGATAATGAATCTGATATGGAAGACGAAGATGTCTTTTTGAAAAACATCAAGAATGAAGAATTGAAGGACATTACTATTATCACGGACATTTGGAAAGCTATTAAAGCCAGGCACGGGAACGATAAGAGATTACCTACCGTTGATGAATTTACCCGAGAAGCTGTCTCTAGGGGCATGTCGTTAATCAAGGCTTTAGAAAAGTGGCATACGCTGTTACGATTAAATCGTTTGTGGGAATCAAATTCTAAACAATATAAAAAAATTACCATAGATCACCAGGTAATAGTTCAAGAGATCGAAAATTCCATAAAAAAAAGACAAGAGATACGTGCCATGAATATCCAAAGCATGAAGATTGGCAAAAATGCTGATGCTTTACTACTACCAGTAACCAACTCGTTGGATAGCAGCAAACGGATAAAACGCAGTTCTAAACAGGTCTTACAGAGTTCAAAAACTGTATGGCGTAACATAATGCCAGTACATTTTGACGATCATCCTGGACAACCGAAAAATACTTTTAGGTATTTAATTATGGGCGGTAACCATGTTAGCGATGAACACAATTCGACCGGTGATGCAACTTCGTAAGTTTACATTCCAAATGAGCTAACAAACCAATGTAAATTTACGTCAAATATATTAAAACGTATTTATTTGTTTGTTTGTATTCCAGTAATAACGGAATCAAATCGGACTCAATGCTTGACAGTGCTCTCAAGGAAAATGTTACGATGTATGCGTGCATGTGGATCACTGTCAAAGATAGAAACATAATCCAATACGCCGTACCCGTGGGTAAGTTGTGTTTTATACATCAATAATTTGAAACAAAAAATTGTAATTTTTTAACATTATCAAAATATAATAAATGTTCTTTTATGATTTTCAGCCAAAAGTGGACCAGCTCCCGATCAGGATTTACTGAGCTTTGCAATAAACCTATGCAAGGCTAACAAGGTCGTAAGCTACGAGATCTATCGTCCGCATTCACAGCGATGGATCACCGAAACTCGTAAGTAGTAACTTGTCAATGTTGAGTTTTACTTAAGCACTCAATATATATTATTAAACATATGAAATTGATGTTGTTCTTGGCGTTTGGTCCTAAACTAAATGTCGTATTTTTCACATATTTCTAAAAATAAGATACTAGTGCAGGGCTTTAAGTGGGGGAAGAGGGTCGTACGGGTACACAAGTGCTCAGTCCCCATAAATATCACAGTTCTAAAAAGCACCTAAAATGTTCCCTGGAACACTCAACTCTTTGGTCAAAATAATCGCCTACATTTAAAATTATTAAATAGTTATCAATTTATAAAAAAATTTAAAAAAATTATATTATAATTGACATTAATACAATTTATTGTTTGTACAAAAATAATTATGTAACTAGCTCATGTAAAATATTAAATTTACACCATAAGTAATACGTAATCGTATGGAGAGGTACATGAAACACTCGGTGTATGTACCATAGTCTCCCCACGTGTTTTTGCCACTTTAAGCCCTGTACAAGCACAAGTGTGACAGACTTTGAAAATATCTACTTCACAACTGGCCAGACGGAATGCCACGAAACTGTTGAATTTATACTTTTAAATTCAAACGCATCAGTTTGATGAAATCCGGGTGTTAACTTTGTGTTGTCGGATTTTAAATTGCAATCATTAGCTAAAGCTATATGATTGAAATGTAAATAATAATTCATAACAAGTAATAGCCTTACTAGACTTGGGTTTGAGCACAGATAAAAGCATTATCAAAAAGCCCATTGAAATTGATACAAGTTGTACTTGTAATATTATTTTTTTGTAACTTGGATACAATTAACCTAAAATAGATACAATTCAACCTTACTCGAGTTGGAGATCGTTTTTTAGTATAAATCATAATTATAGTATATTTACTATAATTCACTTTATGCGTCATCACGTAATTGCCTTATTTACAAACTGCTATGTTGGTACTTAATGATAAAGCACTCATAAATGAAAACAATACAAAGACACATCGTTAACGTAATTAGACAATAAATAAATTTATTCAATTAGATAAGGTTTATGACAATGTATACGGTTTTTTTTTAGTTTATTTATTCTGATCAACAATGGAATTATACTTGTAAAATATTTACTATCGACGATACTGTAATGGTTCCTATAAAATGCACCTTCAAAAATTGTACATAATCTCAACTCAATTTACAACTAAATAAAATACGGCTCTTCGACACATGTACATTAAATAATTAGGGTCCAACTTATCAATACTCTCACATAGTACACTAATTATTTCGGACAGTCTTCAGAGAAGACATGTAGTATGCTTTATAACACGTGCATGCAACTCTTAACGCTCTCCGTTGTAAGTCGTCAGCGCATATTAATTTTATTTCCGAAATTATTAATTAGATATTTAGGTATTAAACATACTATCGTCGACTACAGTAATTGACTATGGAACGTTCTGATATGAGAAGACTTTAATTGAATAATATAAGACCGTCTTGGTTAAAAGAAGTAACAGTAACATATCTTCTCATTAATTTTTAGACTGAATTAAGTTCGTATAGAACTCGGTTTTCAATAATAACCATGTGTTTAAGGTGTAAATTATTGATTGAATTACTCAGTTAAGCATTTAGATTTACAATTCTTTTAAATGTGAATTAGTTAAAAATACGGAAAAAGTATAACGGTGTATTGTAATAACCCAAAAGTAAAAGGTAAAATAAGGTGGTAAAAGGAATCGGGTTAAATTACCTTCCTCCTTCTTGTAAGGAGGGCACTCGGGGTTACAAAGGTCCGAGAGCCGATGTAGGTGACTGTAGGTCTCACAAGCTTATTACAATTATATCACTCACCTGATTCCGCCTCGTTGTACGGCCGTTGATACTCGTACCGCTCACGGTGTAGGATCACAGGAAATGATCAAATAAATGTGCAAAGTCGTTAATGGGTTGCAATTGGACCTTTGACACTCACACAGAAATCAAATGTTATTAAAAATGATACTTGCGTAAAAGTAAAAAGAGATCTCCGGAAGTCGGTGCGCCCGCACTGACGACTTGCAACGGAGAGCCCCCGAGAAGGGTTGTCTGAAGACCTTTTATAGAGCGATCTGACTGTGTGGTGGGATGGTTCTTTTGACCAAAGGGTGGTTTCCCATGAAGGTTGACCTAGTTATTGACAATGGGGAACCGTTAGATTGTTGTCCCTTTTTATTGCTTGTTTTCTGTGTGTGTGCCGAAGGAGTCGTTATTTATTAAATCATAACATTTTAGTATATACATGATAATGCATATCATTACAGTATTATTAAATTAATTGAAGAGTGCATGGTGTACATAACCTAATCTATATATTATAGCTATAGCACTTATTATACAAACTACACTCCTTGTGAGAAAAAGCGCCTTCTGCCGGAGCTAGCTGATTGCATGGTTTCTAAAAATAGTTATTTAAGTATTTGTGCAAGGCGTGACCCATATTTTTAAGTCAATAGCAACATAGTTTGAACTGTGGCTAGTAAAATATTAAATAGTACTTTTGAATTAAATAAAATAGCGGTCAATTTTAGAATCAAGTTCCTACATATCTTACATTGAATTGTAATTTACCGTGCCTTACATCAAGATTAGTTCTAACAGGTATTGGGCATGCACTTTTATATATTTTAATTTGGAAGCACAACTCCTTTACAACGTGAAAACTGGGAAGGAGCGCTTTAGGTACAACTGGTGGAGGAGAGCCGGTATACTAAACGATATATTTCTTCTGTGAAAATTTCGAATTTTATTCACAACTTTTCTCATAAGGTTTTAAATTTGTCAATATCCATAAAACTCCAGATAAAATGTGCAAAACATCGTCACAAGTGTAATACATGTAAGTGTGTAATAAAAAATGGATATAACAGAAATGCATTGAATTGTGAAGTGTATGTAACATAGCTACATTTGAACGCGTAAAGTATTTTGTTTTTCTTTAAAAATAAACCTGTGCGGTGATAATTATTAACTTCGCTATTAAAAGTTGTACATATTATTTATTTTTATCTGGGAAAAAGAGAGATAATACGCATTATCAAATCATATTTATAAATTTTATACGTTCATATATTTTACCAAAGTATAATTTCTAAAAATGTAACAATTGTTTTGGTTTGTGAATGCGTCCGGTTATCGAAATTGTATCTTTTTATAGCTCATGTACGTCCATAATGTTTTTGCTGATCATTATTTAACTGTACTTTAACATTTTGATTAAAATGCCAACAACATGAAACCTCTATTACTAATCTATTAATTTAATATATTTTTAAATAAATCAGCAAAAACACATTTTTGGGGTGTAATACAGTTCGCCTCCTCGTGGTGCACCCTGGGTAATGCTAAATGAACTGGGACGCGCATGGGCTGTACAATAAGAAACAACAATTGTACAATTTTTCCGGGACGCATACAGGTCACACATTTTCTGCGGACGCACATGAAAAGTGGCATACGCTGTTACGATTAAATCGTTTGTGGGAATCAAATTCCAAACAATATAAAAAAATAACCATAGATGGCCGGGTAATAGTTCAAAAGATCGAAAATTACATGAAAAAAGACAAGAGATGCGTGCCATGAATATCCAAAGCATGAAGATTGGTAAAAATACTAATTTTAATTAGTTAAATTAGTTAATTTTAAAAATGAATAAGCAACATAATTTGAACTGTGGCTAGTAAATTATTAAATAGTACTTTCGAATTAAATAAAATAGCGGTTAATTTTAAAAATAAATAAGCAACATAATTTGAACTGTGGCTAGTAAATGATTAAATAGTACTTTCGAATTAAATAAAATAGCGGTTAATTTTAAAAATAAATAAACAACATAATTTGAACTGTGGCTAGTTAATTATTAAATAGTACTTTTGAATTAAATAAAATAGCGGTTAATTTTAAAAATGAATAAGCAACATAATTTGAACTGTGGCTAGTAAATGATTAAATAGTACTTTTGAATTAAATAAAATAGCGGTTAATTTTAAAAATAAATAAGCAACATAATTTGAACTGTGGCTAGTAAATGATTAAATAGTACTTTCGAATTAAATAAAATAGCGGTTAATTTTAAAAATAAATAAGCAACATAATTTGAACTGTGGCTAGTAAATGATTAAATAGTACTTTTGAATTAAATAAAATAGCGGTTAATTTTAAAAATAAATAAGCAACATAATTTGAACTGTAGCTAGTAAATTATTAAATAGTACTTTTGAATTAAATAAAATAGCGGTTAATTTTAAAAATGAATAAGCAACATAATTTGAACTGTGGCTAGTAAAGGATTAAATAGTACTTTTGAATTAAATAAAATAGAGGTTAATTTTAAAAATAAATAAACAACATAATTTGAACTGTGGCTAGTTAATTATTAAATAGTACTTTTGAATTAAATAAAATAGCGGTTAATTTTAAAAATGAATAAGCAACATAATTTGAACTGTGGCTAGTAAATTATTAAATAGTACTTTTGAATTAAATAAAATAGCGGTTAATTTTAAAAATGAATAAGCAACATAATTTGAACTGTAGCTAGTAAATTATTAAATAGTACTTTTGAATTAAATAAAATAGCGGTTAATTTTAAAAATGAATAAGCAACATAATTTGAACTGTGGCTAGTAAAGGATTAAATAGTACTTTTGAATTAAATAAAATAGAGGTTAATTTTAAAAATAAATAAACAACATAATTTGAACTGTGGCTAGTTAATTATTAAATAGTACTTTTGAATTAAATAAAATAGCGGTTAATTTTAAAAATGAATAAGCAACATAATTTGAACTGTGGCTAGTAAATTATTAAATAGTACTTTTGAATTAAATAAAATAGCGGTTAATATTAAAAATGAATAAGCAACATAATTTGAACTGTGGCTAGTAAATTATTAAATAGTACTTTTGAATTAAATAAAATAGCGGTTAATTTTAAAAATGAATAAGCAACATAATATGAACTGTGGCTAGTAAATGATTAAATAGTACTTTCGAATTAAATAAAATAGCGGTTAATTTTAAAAATAAATAAGCAACATAATTTGAACTGTGGTTAGTAAATGATTAAATAGTACTTTCGAATTAAATAAAATAGCGGTTAATTTTAAAAATGAATAAGCAACATAATTTGAACTGTGGCTAGTAAATGATTAAATAGTACTTTTGAATTAAATAAAATAGCGGTTAATTTTAAAAATAAATATGCAACATAATTTGAACTGTGGCTAGTAAATGATTAAATAGTACTTTCGAATTAAATAAAATAGCGGTTAATTTTAAAAATAAATAAGCAACATAATTTGAACTGTGGCTAGTAAATGATTAAATAGTACTTTCGAATTAAATAAAATAGCGGTTAATTTTAAAAATGAATAAGCAACATAATTTGAACTGAGGCTAGTAAATGATTAAATAGTACTTTTGAATTAAATAAAATGGCGGTTAATTTTAAAAATAAATAAGCAACATAATTTGAATTGTGGCTAGTAAATGATTAAATAGTACTTTTGAATTAAATAAAATAGCGGTTAATTTTAAAAATAAATAAGCAACATAATTTGAACTGTGGCTAGTAAATTATTAAATAGTACTTTTGAATTAAATAAAATAGCGGTCAATTTTAGAATCAAGTTCCTACATATCTTACATTGAATTGTAATTTACCGTGCCTTACATCAAGATTAGTTCTAACAGGTATTGGGCATGCACTTTTATATATTTTAATTTGGAAGCACAACTCCTATCCAACGTGAAAGCTGGGAAGGAGCGCTTTAGGTACGACTGGTGGAGGAGAGACGGTATACTAAACGATATATTTCTTCTGTGAAAATTTCGAATTTTATTCACAACTTTTCTCGTAAGGTTTTAAATTTGTCAATATCCATAAAACTCCAGATAAAATGTGCAAAACATCGTCACAAGTGTAATACATGTAAGTGTATAATAAAAAATGGATATAACAGAAACGCATTGAATTATGCAGTGTATGTAACATAGCTACATTTGAACGCGTAAAGTATTTTGTTTTTCTTTAAAAATAAACCTTTGCGGTGATAATTATTAACTTCGCTTTTAAAAGTTGTACATTTTATCTATTTTTTTCTGGGAAAAAGAGAGATAATACGCATTATCAAATCATATTTATAAATTTTATATGTTCATATATTTTACCAAAGTATAATTTCTAAAAATGTAACAATTGTTTTGGTTTGTGAATGAGTCCGGTAATCAAAATTGTATCTTTTTATAGCTCATGTACGTCCATAATGTTTTTGCTGATCATTATTTAACTGTACTTTAACATTTTGATTAAAATGCCAACAACATGAAACCTCTATTACTAATCTATTAATTTAATATATTTTTAAATAAATCAGCAAAAACACATTTTTGGGGTGTAATACAGTTCGCCTCCTCGTGGTGCACCCTGGGTAATGCTAAATGAACTGGGACGCGCATGGGCTGTACAATAAGAAACAACAATTGTACAATTTTTCCGGGACGCATACAGGTCACACATTTTCTGCGGACGCACATGAAAAGTGGCATACGCTGTTACGATTAAATCGTTTGGGGGAATCAAATTCCAAACAATATAAAAAAATAACCATAGATAGCCGGGTAATAGTTCAAAAGATCGAAAATTACATGAAAAAAGACAAGAGATGCGTGCCATGAATATCCAAAGCATGAAGATTGGTAAAAATACTAATTTTAATTAGTTAAATTAGTTAATTTTAAAAATGAATAAGCCACATAATTTGAACTGTGGCTAGTAAATTATTAAATAGTACTTTTGAATTAAATAAAATAGCGGTTAATTTTAAAAATAAATAAACAACATAATTTGAACTGTGGCTAGTTAATTATTAAATAGTACTTTTGAATTAAATAAAATAGCGGTTAATTTTAAAAATGAATAAGCAACATAATTTGAACTGTGGCTAGTAAATGATTAAATAATACTTTTGAATTAAATAAAATAGCGGTTAATTTTAAAAATAAATAAGCAACATAATTTGAACTGTGGCTAGTAAATTATTAAATAGTACTTTTGAATTAAATAAAATAGCGGTTAATTTTAAAAATGAATAAGCAACATAATTTGAACTGTGGCTAGTAAATGATTAAATAGTACTTTTGAATTAAATAAAATAGCGGTTAATTTTAAAAATAAATAAACAACATAATTTGAACTGTGGCTAGTTAATTATTAAATAGTACTTTTGAATTAAATAAAATAGCGGTTAATTTTAAAATTGAATAAGCAACATAATTTGAACTGTGGCTAGTAAATGATTAAATAGTACTTTTGAATTAAATAAAATAGCGGTTAATTTTAAAAATAAATAAGCAACATAATTTGAACTGTGGCTAGTAAATTATTAAATAGTACTTTCGAATTAAATAAAATAGCGGTTAATTTTAAAAATAAATAAGCAACATAATTTGAACTGTGGCTAGTAAATTATTAAATAGTACATTTGAATTAAATAAAATAGCGGTTAATTTTAAAAATGAATAAGCAACATAATATGAACTGTGGCTAGTAAATGATTAAATAGTACTTTCGAATTAAATAAAATAGCGGTTAATTTTAAAAATAAATAAGCAACATAATTTGAACTGTGGCTAGTAAATGATTAAATAGTACTTTTGAATTAAATAAAATAGCGGTTAATTTGAAAAATGAATAAGCAACATAATTTGAACTGTGGCTAGTAAATTATTAAATAGTACTTTTGAATTAAATAAAATAGCGGTTAATTTTAAAAATGAATAAGCAACATAATTTGAACTGTGGCTAGTAAAGGATTAAATAGTACTTTTGAATTAAATAAAATAGAGGTTAATTTTAAAAATAAATAAACAACATAATTTGAACTGTGGCTAGTTAATTATTAAATAGTACTTTTGAATTAAATAAAATAGCGGTTAATTTTAAAAATGAATAAGCAACATAATTTGAACTGTGGCTAGTAAATTATTAAATAGTACTTTTGAATTAAATAAAATAGCGGTTAATTTTAAAAATGAATAAGCAACATAATTTGAACTGTGGCTAGTAAATTATTAAATAGTACTTTTGAATTAAATAAAATAGCGGTTAATTTTAAAAATGAATAAGCAACATAATATGAACTGTGGCTAGTAAATGATTAAATAGTACTTTCGAATTAAATAAAATAGCGGTTAATTTTAAAAATAAATAAGCAACATAATTTGTACTGTGGCTAGTAAATGATTAAATAGTACTTTCGAATTAAATAAAATAGCGGTTAATTTTAAAAATGAATAAGCAACATAATTTGAACTGTGGCTAGTAAATGATTAAATAGTACTTTTGAATTAAATAAAATAGCGGTTAATTTTAAAAATAAATATGCAACATAATTTGAACTGTGGCTAGTAAATGATTAAATAGTACTTTCGAATTAAATAAAATAGCGGTTAATTTTAAAAATAAATAAGCAACATAATTTGAACTGTGGCTAGTAAATGATTAAATAGTACTTTCGAATTAAATAAAATAGCGGTTAATTTTAAAAATGAATAAGCAACATAATTTGAACTGAGGCTAGTAAATGATTAAATAGTACTTTTGAATTAAATAAAATGGCGGTTAATTTTAAAAATAAATAAGCAACATAATTTGAATTGTGGCTAGTAAATGATTAAATAGTACTTTTGAATTAAATAAAATAGCGGTTAATTTTAAAAATAAATAAGCAACATAATTTGAAATGTGGCTAGTAAATTATTAAATAGTACTTTTGAATTAAATAAAATAGCGGTCAATTTTAGAATCAAGTTCCTACATATCTTACATTGAATTGTAATTTACCGTGCCTTACATCAAGATTAGTTCTAACAGGTATTGGGCATGCACTTTTATATATTTTAATTTGGAAGCACAACTCCTATCCAACGTGAAAGCTGGGAAGGAGCGCTTTAGGTACGACTGGTGGAGGAGAGACGGTATACTAAACGATATATTTCTTCTGTGAAAATTTCGAATTTTATTCACAACTTTTCTCGTAAGGTTTTAAATTTGTCAATATCCATAAAACTCCAGATAAAATGTGCAAAACATCGTCACAAGTGTAATACATGTAAGTGTATAATAAAAAATGGATATAACAGAAACGCATTGAATTATGCAGTGTATGTAACATAGCTACATTTGAACGCGTAAAGTATTTTGTTTTTCTTTAAAAATAAACCTTTGCGGTGATAATTATTAACTTCGCTTTTAAAAGTTGTACATTTTATCTATTTTTTTCTGGGAAAAAGAGAGATAATACGCATTATCAAATCATATTTATAAATTTTATATGTTCATATATTTTACCAAAGTATAATTTCTAAAAATGTAACAATTGTTTTGGTTTGTGAATGAGTCCGGTAATCAAAATTGTATCTTTTTATAGCTCATGTACGTCCATAATGTTTTTGCTGATCATTATTTAACTGTACTTTAACATTTTGATTAAAATGCCAACAACATGAAACCTCTATTACTAATCTATTAATTTAATATATTTTTAAATAAATCAGCAAAAACACATTTTTGGGGTGTAATACAGTTCGCCTCCTCGTGGTGCACCCTGGGTAATGCTAAATGAACTGGGACGCGCATGGGCTGTACAATAAGAAACAACAATTGTACAATTTTTCCGGGACGCATACAGGTCACACATTTTCTGCGGACGCACATGAAAAGTGGCATACGCTGTTACGATTAAATCGTTTGGGGGAATCAAATTCCAAACAATATAAAAAAATAACCATAGATGGCCGGGTAATAGTTCAAAAGATCGAAAATTACATGAAAAAAGACAAGAGATGCGTGCCATGAATATCCAAAGCATGAAGATTGGTAAAAATACTAATTTTAATTAGTTAAATTAGTTAATTTTAAAAATGAATAAGCAACATAATTTGAACTGTGGCTAGTAAATTATTAAATAGTACTTTTGAATTAAATAAAATAGCGGTTAATTTTAAAAATAAATAAACAACATAATTTGAACTGTGGCTAGTTAATTATTAAATAGTACTTTTGAATTAAATAAAATAGCGGTTAATTTTAAAAATGAATAAGCAACATAATTTGAACTGTGGCTAGTAAATGATTAAATAATACTTTTGAATTAAATAAAATAGCGGTTAATTTTAAAAATAAATAAGCAACATAATTTGAACTGTGGCTAGTAAATTATTAAATAGTACTTTTGAATTAAATAAAATAGCGGTTAATTTTAAAAATGAATAAGCAACATAATTTGAACTGTGGCTAGTAAATGATTAAATAGTACTTTTGAATTAAATAAAATAGCGGTTAATTTTAAAAATAAATAAACAACATAATTTGAACTATGGCTAGTTAATTATTAAATAGTACTTTTGAATTAAATAAAATAGCGGTTAATTTTAAAAATGAATAAGCAACATAATTTGAACTGTGGCTAGTAAATGATTAAATAGTACTTTTGAATTAAATAAAATAGCGGTTAATTTTAAAAATAAATAAGCAACATAATTTGAACTGTGGCTAGTAAATGATTAAATAGTACTTTCGAATTAAATAAAATAGCGGTTAATTTTAAAAATAAATAAGCAACATAATTTGAACTGTGGCTAGTAAATTATTAAATAGTACTTTTGAATTAAATAAAATAGCGGTTAATTTTAAAAATGAATAAGCAACATAATATGAACTGTGGCTAGTAAATGATTAAATAGTACTTTCGAATTAAATAAAATAGCGGTTAATTTTAAAAATAAATAAGCAACATAATTTGAACTGTGGCTAGTAAATGATTAAATAGTACTTTTGAATTAAATAAAATAGCGGTTAATTTGAAAAATGAATAAGCAACATAATTTGAAGTGTGGCTAATAAATTATTAAATAGTACTTTTGAATTAAATAAAATAGCGGTTAATTTTAAAAATGAATAAGCAACATATTTGAACTGTGGCTAGTAAATGATTAAATAGTACTTTTGAATTAAATAAAATAGCGGTTAATTTTAAAAATAAATATGCAACATAATTTGAACTGTGGCTAGTAAATGATTAAATAGTACTTTCGAATTAAATAAAATAGCGGTTAATTTTAAAAATAAATACGCAACATAATTTGAACTGTGGCTAGTAAATGATTAAATAGTACTTTTGAATTAAATAAAATAGCGGTTAATTTTAAAAATGAATAAGCAACATAATTTGAACTGTGGCTAGTAAATAATTAAATAGTACTTTTGAATTAAATAAAATAGCGGTTAATTTTAAAAATGAATAAGCAACATAATTTGAACTGTGGCTAGTAAATGATTAAATAGTACTTTTGAATTAAATAAAATGGCGGTTAATTTTAAAAATAAATAAGCAACATAATTTGAACTGTGGCTAGTAAATTATTAAATAGTACTTTTTAATTAAATAAAATGGCGGTCAATTTTAGAATCAAGTTCCTACATATCTTACATTGAATTGTAATTTACCGTGCCTTACATCAAGATTAGTTCTAACAGGTATTGGGCATGCACTTTTATATATTTTAATTTGGAAGCACAACTCCTTTCCAACGTGAAAGCTGGGAAGGAGCGCTTTAGGTACGACTGGTGGAGGAGAGACGGTATACTAAACGATATATTTCTTCTGTGAAAATTTCGAATTTTATTCACAACTTTTCTCGTAAGGTTTTAAATTTGTCAATATCCATAAAACTCCAGATAAAATGTGCAAAACATCGTCACAAGTGTAATACATGTAAGTGTATAATAAAAAATGGATATAACAGAAACGCATTGAATTATGCAGTGTATGTAACATAGCTACATTTGAACGCGTAAAGTATTTTGTTTTTCTTTAAAAATAAACCTTTGCGGTGATAATTATTAACTTCGCTATTAA
Organism: Periphyllus acericola; assembly: GCA_949715065.1. Classification (NCBI taxonomy): domain Eukaryota; kingdom Metazoa; phylum Arthropoda; class Insecta; order Hemiptera; family Aphididae; genus Periphyllus; species Periphyllus acericola. The sequence goes on along the minus strand of OX454264.1, from coordinate 38,931,401 downwards.
AAGTTGTACATTTTATTTATTTTTTTCTGGGAAAAAGAGAGATAATACGCATTATCAAATCATATTTATAAATTTTATATGTTCATATATTTTACCAAAGTATAATTTCTAAAAATGTAACAATTGTTTTGGTTTGTGAATGAGTCCGGTAATCAAAATTGTATCTTTTTATAGCTCATGTACGTCCATAATGTTTTTGCTGATCATTATTTAACTGTACTTTAACATTTTGATTAAAATGCCAACAACATGAAACCTCTATTACTAATCTATTAATTTAATATATTTTTAAATAAATCAGCAAAAACACATTTTTGGGGTGTAATACAGTTCGCCTCCTCGTGGTGCACCCTGGGTAATGCTAAATGAACTGGGACGCGCATGGGCTGTACAATAAGAAACAACAATTGTACAATTTTTCCGGGACGCATACAGGTCACACATTTTCTGCGGACGCACATGAAAAGTGGCATACGCTGTTACGATTAAATCGTTTGGGGGAATCAAATTCCAAACAATATAAAAAAATAACCATAGATGGCCGGGTAATAGTTCAAAAGATCGAAAATTACATGAAAAAAGACAAGAGATGCGTGCCATGAATATCCAAAGCATGAAGATTGGTAAAAATACTAATTTTAATTAGTTAAATTAGTTAATTTTAAAAATGAATAAGCAACATAATTTGAACTGTGGCTAGTAAATTATTAAATAGTACTTTTGAATTAAATAAAATAGCGGTTAATTTTAAAAATGAATAAGCAACATAATATGAACTGTGGCTAGTAAATGATTAAATAGTACTTTCGAATTAAATAAAATAGCGGTTAATTTGAAAAATGAATAAGCAACATAATTTGAACTGTGGCTAGTAAATTATTAAATAGTACTTTTGAATTAAATAAAATAGCGGTTAATTTTAAAAATGAATAAGCAACATAATTTGAACTGTGGCTAGTAAATGATTAAATAGTACTTTTGAATTAAATAAAATAGTGGTTAATTTTAAAAATAAATATGCAACATAATTTGAACTGTGGCTAGTAAATGATTAAATAGTACTTTCGAATTAAATAAAATAGCGGTTAATTTTAAAAATAAATAAGCAACATAATTTGAACTGTGGCTAGTAAATGATTAAATAGTACTTTTGAATTAAATAAAATAGCGGTTAATTTTAAAAATGAATAAGCAACATAATTTGAACTGTGGCTAGTAAATTATTAAATAGTACTTTTGAATTAAATAAAATAGCGGTTAGTTTTAAAAATGAATAAGCAACATAATTTGAACTGTGGCTAGTAAATGATTAAATAGTACTTTTGAATTAAATAAAATGGCGGTTAATTTTAAAAATAAATAAGCAACATAATTTGAACTGTGGCTAGTAAATTGTTAAATAGTACTTTTGAATTAAATAAAATGGCGGTCAATTTTAGAATCAAGTTCCTACATATCTTACATTGAATTGTAATTTACCGTGCCTTACATCAAGATTAGTTCTAACAGGTATTGGGCATGCACTTTTATATATTTTAATTTGGAAGCACAACTCCTTTCCAACGTGAAAGCTGGGAAGGAGCGCTTTAGGTACGACTGGTGGAGGAGAGACGGTATACTAAACGATATATTTCTTCTGTGAAAATTTCGAATTTTATTCACAACTTTTCTCGTAAGGTTTTAAATTTGTCAATATCCATAAAACTCCAGATAAAATGTGCAAAACATCGTCACAAGTGTAATACATGTAAGTGTATAATAAAAAATGGATATAACAGAAACGCATTGAATTATGCAGTGTATGTAACATAGCTACATTTGAACGCGTAAAGTATTTTGTTTTTCTTTAAAAATAAACCTTTGCGGTGATAATTATTAACTTCGCTATTAAAAGTTGTACATTTTATCTATTTTTTTCTGGGAAAAAGAGAGATAATACGCATTATCAAATCATATTTATAAATTTTATATGTTCATATATTTTACCAAAGTATAATTTCTAAAAATGTAACAATTGTTTTGGTTTGTGAATGAGTCCGGTAATCAAAATTGTATCTTTTTATAGCTCATGTACGTCCATAATGTTTTTGCTGATCATTATTTAACTGTACTTTAACATTTTGATTAAAATGCCAACAACATGAAACCTCTATTACTAATCTATTAATTTAATATATTTTTAAATAAATCAGCAAAAACACATTTTTGGGGTGTAATACAGTTCGCCTCCTCGTGGTGCACCCTGGGTAATGCTAAATGAACTGGGACGCGCATGGGCTGTACAATAAGAAACAACAATTGTACAATTTTTCCGGGACGCATACAGGTCACACATTTTCTGCGGACGCACATGAAAAGTGGCATACGCTGTTACGATTAAATCGTTTGGGGGAATCAAATTCCAAACAATATAAAAAAATAACCATAGATGGCCGGGTAATAGTTCAAAAGATCGAAAATTACATGAAAAAAGACAAGAGATGCGTGCCATGAATATCCAAAGCATGAAGATTGGTAAAAATACTAATTTTAATTAGTTAAATTAGTTAATTTTAAAAATGAATAAGCAACATAATTTGAACTGTGGCTAGTAAATTATTAAATAGTACTTTTGAATTAAATAAAATAGCGGTTAATTTTAAAAATAAATAAACAACATAATTTGAACTGTGGCTAGTTAATTATTAAATAGTACTTTTGAATTAAATAAAATAGCGGTTAATTTTAAAAATGAATAAGCAACATAATTTGAACTGTGGCTAGTAAATGATTAAATAGTACTTTTGAATTAAATAAAATAGCGGTTAATTTTAAAAATAAATAAGCAACATAATTTGAACTGTGGCTAGTAAATTATTAAATAGTACTTTTGAATTAAATAAAATAGCGGTTAATTTTAAAAATGAATAAGCAACATAATTTGAACTGTGGCTAGTAAATGATTAAATAGTACTTTTGAATTAAATAAAATAGCGGTTAATTTTAAAAATAAATAAACAACATAATTTGAACTGTGGCTAGTTAATTATTAAATAGTACTTTTGAATTAAATAAAATAGCGGTTAATTTTAAAAATGAATAAGCAACATAATTTGAACTGTGGCTAGTAAATGATTAAATAGTACTTTTGAATTAAATAAAATAGCGGTTAATTTTAAAAATAAATAAGCAACATAATTTGAACTGTGGCTAGTAAATGATTAAATAGTACTTTCGAATTAAATAAAATAGCGGTTAATTTTAAAAATAAATAAGCAACATAATTTGAACTGTGGCTAGTAAATTATTAAATAGTACTTTTGAATTAAATAAAATAGCGGTTAATTTTAAAAATGAATAAGCAACATAATATGAACTGTGGCTAGTAAATGATTAAATAGTACTTTCGAATTAAATAAAATAGCGGTTAATTTTAAAAATAAATAAGCAACATAATTTGAACTGTGGCTAGTAAATGATTAAATAGTACTTTTGAATTAAATAAAATAGCGGTTAATTTGAAAAATGAATAAGCAACATAATTTGAACTGTGGCTAGTAAATTATTAAATAGTACTTTTGAATTAAATAAAATAGCGGTAAATTTTAAAAATGAATAAGCAACATATTTGAACTGTGGCTAGTAAATGATTAAATAGTACTTTTGAATTAAATAAAATAGCGGTTAATTTTAAAAATAAATATGCAACATAATTTGAACTGTGGCTAGTAAATGATTAAATAGTACTTTCGAATTAAATAAAATAGCGGTTAATTTTAAAAATAAATAAGCAACATAATTTGAACTGTGGCTAGTAAATTATTAAATAGTACTTTTGAATTAAATAAAATGGCGGTCAATTTTAGAATCAAGTTCCTACATATCTTACATTGAATTGTAATTTACCGTGCCTTACATCAAGATTAGTTCTAACAGGTATTGGGCATGCACTTTTATATATTTTAATTTGGAAGCACAACTCCTTTCCAACGTGAAAGCTGGGAAGGAGCGCTTTAGGTACGACTGGTGGAGGAGAGACGGTATACTAAACGATATATTTCTTCTGTGAAAATTTCGAATTTTATTCACAACTTTTCTTGTAAGGTTTTAAATTTGTCAATATCCATAAAACTCCAGATAAAATGTGCAAAACATCGTCACAAGTGTAATACATGTAAGTGTATAATAAAAAATGGATATAACAGAAACGCATTGAATTATGCAGTGTATGTAACATAGCTACATTTGAACGCGTAAAGTATTTTGTTTTTCTTTAAAAATAAACCTTTGCGGTGATAATTATTAACTTCGCTATTAAAAGTTGTACATATTATTTATTTTTTTCTGGGAAAAAGAGAGATAATACGCATTATCAAATCATATTTATAAATTTTATATGTTCATATATTTTACCAAAGTATAATTTCTAAAAATGTAACAATTGTTTTGGTTTGTGAATGAGTCCGGTAATCAAAATTGTATCTTTTTATAGCTCATGTACGTCCATAATGTTTTTGCTGATCATTATTTAACTGTACTTTAACATTTTGATTAAAATGCCAACAACATGAAACCTCTATTACTAATCTATTAATTTAATATATTTTTAAATAAATCAGCAAAAACACATTTTTGGGGTGTAATACAGTTCGCCTCCTCGTGGTGCACCCTGGGTAATGCTAAATGAACTGGGACGCGCATGGGCTGTACAATAAGAAACAACAATTGTACAATTTTTCCGGGACGCATACAGGTCACACATTTTCTGCGGACGCACATGGGACATAACACAGGTATCATTTTAGCACTATTATGTATATACATCGAATTTAATTGGTTGGTACTCGGGTAAAAATGAATAAGTCCATTTCAACGACTTTTTTCAGCACATATTCTTATAGATAAGAATAATTCATATCGATTGACATTAAAAAAACGAAATAAAATGTAAATTTATTTTTTCATAAAACCTATGAGAAAAGGAAATTATTTTCAGCTATCCTACAAATAGGATATAATACTTTATAGTCATAAGCACAATACTTTTTAGTTTTAACGTATTATCTCATATGATTTATTCATATAATACATTTTATATTAATAATGTATTGAGTGAAAGGGTGTAGGACAAAAAAGTGTTAAACAAAGGAATAAATTAGCTATGTGTAATATAGATCAATCAAGTCAGATTAAATACTGCTCAAAAGTAACGAGACATTATTTTGAATGCTGTAAACGGTTTTTTTTAGTTTTCTCGAAATAGTGTTTTTGTACTTTTTCCCTTTTACCCGGGCGCCCTCCATTTATTAATTGGTTATTTTGTTGATTTTTCTGGGAGGGGTGGAAACCAACCTGTTGTAGTTATTATTACACGAGTGGTTTATTGCAGTATGTATCCACTTGTAGTACTTTCAAAATTATAATCAAATATTAGCCACTTACCTAAAAATAAGAAATGTTCAACGTCTCCTAATGCGGTTGTTTGGAATTCGCAGGTAAAAATGTTGGCGATCGCGTGCTGGTCTCGTGCCCTGTAACTCCCGGAACCGTGTTCTACGGAAAATTACCGCTGCCGCCAACTCTTCCGGCCGACCTTGATGCCGCTGCTGGACCTTCCACCGAGCCGCCACTTGACTTCTGCGTCAAGTTGATTTCGTCAGTAGATGATGTCACACCCGGACAAGGAGGATTCTCCGATCAGATGTAATACACCGTGTCCAAATGCGTTGATCCTACATCTCTAACTGGCATTTCGTCGCAACCAATGAGCATCCAAGTTATTAATGAAGGTCAGCATACACATTACATTTTATTACCCTTATCTTATAGACATATGTTATTGTTGTTATCGCGTCGAAAAATATTCTAAAGTAAGCCCGTGTGAGGTAGTTGTTTCCAATTTTTAAGTTGTCGGTTGTGAAACTTGAAGTTAGAACATATTCGAATAGAAATTATATTGCAAACTCCACCCCCATAATGTAGTAAACATATAAGACAGTACGACGTGAGAAAATAAACAGCATTTTTTAATCATCATAGAGTATAGATAAGAATAGCAGAGAAAGCTAAAGATTTGTTCTATGTCATAAGGATTTCGCTTCTAAAAAGCTTAATTTTATTTTTATATCGCTACATCCGCAGATTTGGTAGTACTTCATGTACTAAAATTTGGAGTTTTTCATGTAATGTAAATCACAATATTATTATGGAAAACATGGACTGTCAATTGGACAGCGTCACTTGCCTGGTTCACATGTCGCGTGGATCTGGATGTCGCAATCGTACATCATCACGATACATCTGAACGCCGCGTCCCCTCCGCTGATCATCCACTGTTTCTCGCACCGGTTCCTCCAACGCCGGTTTACTATGGCCCTGCACGCGTGCCGATACTTCTGGTTCCTGCATCTTCTCTTCCGCAAGCGCCGCGACACCAAGTTGGCATTCATATCGCCGTAATCCCGCAACCACACCCACGTCGTCTCGTCGTCGTATACGCTACGTTTAATATTATAGTGGGTATGAGGTACAGTAAAAAAACATTTCGATCAGCCCAAAAAAATATAGGGGGTGTTCCCGCGTCTGTTGTAGTTCGGATTTTAAACAGATTCACGCACCACCATAAAAATAGGAAAATCGCTCCGCGCGCAACGACACGTTATGATACTGTAGTCGTATAGTGACATTTTTACTTCGACCTAAATTGTCACTTTACATTTCGTACACACACGTTGTTAGAGATTCTGATGGAAACTAGTGAGACAATAATCCTTAATTTTTTGACACTTAAATGTGTGACATGAGTGTTGGTTCGTCAGTGACCGCTCTGGGTACCATCGCTGTAGACAGGGCTGGGCAGATTTTCAGATACATATCTGAGATACAATTGTATCTTGTATCATGTATTTAAATACTTTTATCGGCCTGTATTCAACATTTATGTTATTATAATTAATTTTAACTTGCATTTTTATCGGTCATTGTTTCAATATAGGTACAAAAAGTCTAATATTTGTAATCAGTAAGATAAAAAATATGTTTAAAATATAACACATAACTAACCTCTTCGGCTGCTGGGCTTATACATTCTTCATGCAGATCTAGTATGTCAGATGATACTTTCAAAAAATTAGTCTCTTTAAAAGGTTACCAGGAATTTATTTTAAGACATTGGATAGCAACAACCGTGATGAATGTGTATAAATACGTTTAATAGTAGAAGTGAGCTTTATCTATTTACAAGTCATTCCCAGAAAACTCCTCACAATAGCATCGCGTCATAAACATAGTGATGTTAGAGCGGCTTTGCGTGTAACTTGGTGAAAACTTGGCGAAACGCCACCGGTGTGTCCGCTATGTACTCGGTAGATTTCTCAAAACCATATTATTGATACGCTTCAGATCAATGCGCTCGAATCAATAACCTAACCTTTTGTGTAATACTCGTGCGCACGCGTCGTGTGGTAAATGGTAGACAGAAAAGAACTCTTGAGGAATGACTTGAGCGTGCAAATTTTGATTGTTTCACTTCCGCCGCATTTCCCCCCGACATAATTTCTGATTGCAATTCGCACGCCCTAATCACCGTCCGTCACCCTCATCGACAAAATTCACTTGCCCAATAAACCTTATCGTTTTGAAACGCACAGTAATCTCATGGTTTTTTTTTTTGCGCACAGAACGAGAATACAAGTGTCTCGGCCAGTGGACCGAAAACCGACCCATCGGCCAAGAAAAGGACGGAAAGCGCACCACGCTCACATACATGTACGTGGAACGTTTGGACCGATCGAACGCCGACGGAGAGCCGGAATACGAGTGCTACGTGGTCACTTCTATTTCCAACCAACCCGGACAAGACCCTGGGGCCATGACCTTGTTAATGGCTGAGCCGGAAGGGGCAGGAATTGCAGTCGGCTGGCCGATCCTTATGTCGACGGCATGAAACTCGTCGGAACCAGAATCGACAGTGTAGGTAAGATAGAGATAATCAGATAACATAGTTTTAACATCGATTCGGAGCCTGAATGTCGATATTCATCTTATAAGGTCCAGCTATAATGCGTGTATTCGGTAGAATTGATCGAGTAAAGTTTTTCAAAAACTTGGACATATCTATTCTGGTGATTTAAAAATATACATGAATCGTGGTGTTTTCTCGATCCATGTAAAATCACTGAAAATGACGTGATCGTTTTAAAACGATCCTTGCGATCTTAAAAAAGTGCAAAACCGAAATCCGTTTTTGTTAAAATCTGTGCGATAATATATCTGAAAATTTGCGAACCCTAATAATTTTTAAACGTTACAGCGTTTGTGATCCTTTCACGCCGTTCAACTCTGAGCAAATTAACGAATAATAATGATATTTGCTGCACCTATGTACATGATAATCATTATTATAACTAGATCGAATCAAAAACCAATTGAGCTGAATCAGAGTAATTTGAAAATAATTTTTTATTGAGACAATCTTTTTCTACAATCAATTTTAACGACGGTCAGATTACGAAGTGTTTTACGCGGGTGGTGTAATGGATACATAAAATAAGTCTTACGAAATATCGTGCTTAATTGGAAATAGCTGGTAGGTCATATTGGCCATTACAAGATACCACCGCGATGTAATGCTTTAATTTATCAAAATATTCGAAAACGGAATATACACAAAACCTTCAAGCGCACGGATGGCCGTTATTTTTTTTAAATCAAATCGGTCCAGTTGTTCGTTAGTTTTCATTGCGTCCAAAATACAAATCTAGTTCATGTGATGTCAAATAAATTACGGACCGGGAATGGCTATTTCCATTTTCTTACTCCGCAATCCGTTGGTTTCGCGCTTCTGTCGACGTGCGTACGTTATTATCTCGCAAATTGTTTGCTCAGGTGCCATGCCGGCTGGAGGAAAGTCTTGGTTTCCACTCAAGCCGCAACAAATTAACCCAGAAAACGCCGAAGGAAAATGGTATGCGTCGCCCCTCGTGCCGGTGTCTGGACAAAACCCGACCACAATGACTCCGATTGTGACTGGTAGACACACGGGTGGAAAAAGTAAACAAAATTTATTAAATGCACGCCACTATACGGCTCGGATTTTAAAGCACTTAAGACTACTCAAACACGCACCGCAAAATGACCAAAACACCCTACAATATGTTAATTGTGATTTGTGACTGTTCTTAAAGTTGAAAACAAATCAAAGGAATACCTTTTATTCACGCACGATTTATTTTTTAGAGGGTAGGCAATTGAATATTTGCACAACATCATAAAAAATAATCTAGGAATAAATTACATGATGATCAATGTTTGAAATATAAACAAATTAAAAATGAGTACTTCAATTTTTCGCGATCGCACAATATATACAAATTACAAAATAACATGATGATAAATTATACATTTAAAATTCTCAAAGCAGCAGAGTAAGCAAAAATATGAGAAAAAAAATGTATGTAGAGTTCAAATTCTTCATATTATACGAAATTAATATGTCTCCAAGTAAAATTTTTCTTTTAATCAGTGCACACCACTCTAACAAAGATAGTCTTACTAAAAACCACGGTATGGTGAATGTGACAAATGATACTCGTTATTGTGCTGATTGTCCCTTAATATTCATCTATCGATCAAATTTTACTGTCAATACCTCATATTATATAACGCAATATCCTACAACACTTCATAACTCGCCATTTAGATTACTTCATGCACTACAAATTACTGCGAGTGCTCCATAAATTATGTTTTAAAATTTAAAATTTGAACTTGATAATTTTGTGAAGGTCTGTGGAAAACAAAGAAGAATGTAAAAAAAAAAAAATATATTTCCATAGCTTTTTAAATATAAAAATGAGTATCATGTAGTAAATAAGACGTTTAATACGTTTTAAGACGTTACTCTAGTACTTAATTAAATTTTAACAGCGAAAATCATTTTCGTGTTTAAATAGCTACAATCTTAAAAAATAAGTTAATAAACAATCTCTCTTCTATGCTCAATACCAATTCCGAAAGATTCATTAAAAAAATAATTAACTTAATTATTCGTAATTATAAATTGTAATTTAATGTTGTCATTAAATTTTTTTTTTCTTCTTGTTTTGTTAATTTTTTCTACTTTTATTGTCACAATATCACTGTAAATTGTTTTTTCCTTCTATGTTTGTCATAAGCCTGTCTACTTAGCATAGTTGTTGTGCTGTCATAGTTTACGACTAAAAGCTAATAAATAAATTAAAAAAAAAAATCCTTATCTAAAATAATATAAAATTTCCCCACATTGATGGAACTTAGTGCCTACGTTAGTCGTTTTTTCTTAACCTTTCATACATACATTATAATCGGGACCGGACTATTTTAAGGCCATAGTAAGCCCAAATTATATGGAATTCATATTATAGTTATCCAATAAAATTTTCGACAGCACCCTATCCTAAAAGTTATGTTTAGTTGAGTAATACCTAGGTTAATTTTGTTTGTAATTGCGTACATTGTGCTTTTCACAGGAGCCTTACACACGCCGCGTCAACATCAAACCCCGAGGCCTCCGCCGTCGCAAGCCAGCATCGGTAACAGAACCGTCAGACCATGGTTGGTTTATTGTTATCAATCACTTTATCGCTTTGGTAAGGTAGTGACTAAGGGCCGATAGCGATCCCATGTTAGTCTATTTTGTAGATAGTATAATATATTGTGTTATGTATATACGACAATTTTTAGTTTTTTATATCTAAGTTACATTTTCTAGGTATTCTTAGTAAATTAGATATGTTTGTACAAAAAAAGTACCTCGGTACTTATATATGAACATGTAAGTGTAGATATTTTCTAAAACTAAAATAACTAGCTTTAAGATTTTTACAACAATTTTAATTAGGAAGTTAAGTCTATTTATAAATTATTACATTTTTGTACAGTACAATTACTATATTGTATGTTAGTATGTTAATTATAACTATTAAAAATAATTTTTAATCATTTAAATTTATCATTTACTTTTATTATTTAATATTTTATCCCTATTAGTTGTGCTAAGTAATTTGTGGAATTAGAAATATTTATATAAAAAAGCACTCTGATGCTTACATATAAATATGTAGTTGTAAATATTTTCTATTTTTTTTTTATTATTTTTTGATATTTGGCATAAATAATTTTATTAGATATATTTATATAAAAAGGCACTTTGATGCTTATATATAAATATGTAAGTGTAAATAATTTTTATTATTTTTTGATATCCATTTACTCGTACGCCCTGAATAAATCATTTTATTAGATATATTTATATAATAAGGCTTTTTGATGCTTATATATAAATATGTAGGTGTAAATATATACTAAAGTAAACAAATAATCCTGTGTCTATTGTTCTTGTTTTATTATTTTTAGTTGAATCGTGATTAAGTTTGAAGTCCTATAATATAAATTGTTCTATTATTTTTAATTCAATATTATAACTAATACCTAACTATAAAAAAAAAAAAAAACTATTTGATGATTTTTTTTTGTCATAAATAATCATAATTTTTTCAGAATTAACGTAATGATTTATTTTTATTATTTAAAATTTAATTTCTAGCCTTGGTTTTGTTAATTATTTTATAAGATATATTTATATAAAAAGGTACTAGGATTTTTAATATTTTTTTTTATATAATCATGAGACTAAATATTTGCTATTAATTTATAATTTTTTGATTAGATATATTTATATAAAAAGGCCTTTGATGCATATATATAAATATGTAAGTGTAAATATTTTAATCAATTCATATGTAAATTTATCTTTTTTAGTATTCAATATTTAATTATAAGAACTAATGGTCAGAATCGAAGTAATAGATATATTTATATAATAAGGCACTTCGATGCTTATATTTATATATGTAAGTGTAAATATTTTCTAAAATAAAAATAAGAATAAACTAGCTTTAAGGTTTTTAGAACCATCGTAATTAAATATATCCATTAATACTTATTTTATTTATAAGAGAAAATAAAATGTTACTAACAAGTTTTTTAATTAAAAATTATAACTTAACTTATCAATAAAAAAAAGAAAGAAAGATAAGACTGAATAATAATTGATACTATAATTTTTAATTCATTAGACATTCCTGGTACATAAAGAAATGTTTACATAAAATGTATTTATATAAAAATAATTTGATATTTATATATAAATATGTAGATTTAGATATTTTCTAAAATAAATACAAAAACTAACTTTAAGATTTTAGCATTATTAAATTTAATTAGGGCCATTAATATAAATCCCATTAACTCTTTTTCAATTCAATATTCTGATTAATTAATGTAAAAAAAAATAAAGAAAATACTGGTTTATATTTTATATTATAATTATAATTCATTAAATATATTAGTATGTAAATTTATCATTTTAATTTTTTATTTAATTGAAATTAAATTTTCAAATTTGTTGAAGGAGAAGTATAGATATATTTATATAAAAAAGTACTTGGATACTTATATATAAATATGTAAGTGTAGATAGTTTCTAAAATAAATACAAAAACTAATTTTAAGATTTTAGCATTATTACATTTAATTAGGTCCATTAATATAAATCCCACTAACATTTTTTCAATTTCATATTCTAATTAATAACTGAAAGAAAAAAATTAAGAAAAGCCTGGTTAATAATTTATATTATTATTATAATTCATTAAATCTATAAATATATAAAAATATAATTACATTTTTTTTTTTTTAATTTTAATTTAACACTGAGGTGAAACTCAAATGGTAACATGAAATATTTGTGATTGATAACCTCGAATGGAAATGGGGTTCTCGAGAGGAGATATGGATTACTGAAATACACATTTTTTGATGATTTTAAAACTATTATCTCTTTTGTAACACAACTTCCATTTTTTTAAAAGACAACACTTATTTCCAACACTAGATCCGGGTAGACCAATTGAATAATTTACAGTGTATTAAAGTTCTAACAAACAATTTTTTTTCTTAATTATCAAAATTTTAAAAGGTCCTTATTTTGTTAACTAAAAATGTATTTTTGATTGAAAACAGGATACATGGAAAGGGGTAATTATGTAGGCAATTTAAATAATGTTAATATAAGTTTTATATTTATTTTCTATTATAATTTAATAACTCTATTAGTATGTATATATTATAATAGAATATGGCAACAGCATAATAATATTAGTATGTTAGTACTTAGAATATAATTTTTTTTTTTTTTGTTTGTTTAAAATTAGGTTATAAAAATACGAGTTGGTCTTTCGGGATATATTAGATATATTTATATAAAAAGGTATTTCGATGCTTATATATAAATATGTAGTTGTAAATATTATTTAATATTAGAATATCAATATGTAGTTTTTGTTTGTTTAAAATTAAGTTCTAAACGATTAGATAAAGCACGATTTTTCAAATAATAATTAGATATATTTATAGAAAAAGGTATTTCGACGCTAATATATAAATATGTAGTTGTAAATATTATCTAATTTAAGAATAAAATTAGTTGTTTTTGTTTGTTTAAAATTAAGTTCTAAACGATAAGATAAGGCATAGTATTTAATACTAGTAATTGTGCATCCATGGAATTAGATATATTTATATAAAAAGGCACTCTGATGCTTATATATAAATATGTAGTTGTAAATATTGTCTAATTAATAATAATAATAAGTAGTTTTTATTTCTTTTAAGTTATGTTTATAATAATCCATTGTGATTTTAGCCATTATAATAGTATTAATAAGATATATTTTAATAAATGGGTACTTTGATGCATATAAGTGAAACGCATAAACTGTATGAAAGTAAATATTATCTAATTTAAGAATAAAATTAGTTGTTTTTGTTTGTTTAAAATTAAGTTCTAAACGATAAAATAGGGCATAGTATTTAATACTAGTAATTGTTCATCCAAGGCATTAGATATATTTATATAAAAAGGCACTCTGATGCTTATATATAAATATGTAGTTGTAAATATTGTCTAATTATAATAATGATAAGTAGTTTTTATTTATTTTAAGTTATGTTTATAATAATCCATTGTGATTTTAGCCATTATAATAGTATTAATAAGATATATTTTAATAAATGGGTACTTTGATGCTTATAAGTGAAACGCGTAAACTGTATTAACATAATAAAATGTATATCATAGTTATTTACTTTAATTTGTAATTTTCGATGGTTATTATTGTATCTTCAACTTTGAAATTGCAAATTATTTTTTTATGTTGTCATTATGGTAGTACCATCATAATACATCACAATACAATGTAAGAAGATTAATTTGTAAAATATGTATCTGAATTGATTTCATTTTAAATTTATATATCAATAATTATATGATTCAACAAATGTTTTATAACTATTGAAAATTACATGAATAAAAAGCAAATATTTACATACAGTGTTCTATGACTTTATATAGTATTATTCACAAATTTGAATATATTATTCAATATATTTGTAGTAGAGGCAATTGAGGCAGGTATGAATAAAAATTAATTTTCAATTACATTTATGAATGTAAAATGTGGGAAATGGGTTCTATACATTATATGTTACTGCCCTACACAAGTTACCTAAGGAATACTTCAAATCATATCAAGCAAACGAGTAGAAAAAGGGCCCTTTCACACGCAGTTACTCGGCAGCGCTACTGAGAAGCTCTGCTGTTGGAAAAACATTAGTTTATATAGATGGTTTCACACACAACCACGGCCACTGATCAGGGGCGGACTGGCCTTGCGGGACACCGGGAAAAATCCCGGTGGCCCATTACAATAATAGATTAAATGGCCTGATAATATTTTAGAAATTAAAAATATAGGATACGAAAAACCATAAAAATATATTAAACATAATGCATAACCTTATCATCTCGTGTGATTTTAAGTATTATATTAATCGATAATATTATTATATTATTATGAAGTGAACGAGTGTATTCTCGATAAGCTATTTTTCGTTTAAACAATTTATACGACGTACTGTCTGTAGTCTGTATCCATGTACAGATATAATTAATATATAATATAAGCCGAAAAGCTTGTTTATTGATTTATTTATAAATTTTAAACTATTACAATATTATTATATGTATACTTGTAATAAGTAATAACAATGCCGCCGTCGCGTCGCCACCACACGGGCACACGGCACACATAGAGCGCCAATACTCGCACTTATCGCAGTCCACAGATAGCAAAAGCATTGCTGTGAATGTAATGAAAATAGTTCCCGTATTTTATTTTATTTTGTTTGCGTTAAATCGTTAAATGAGACTATAGTACTAATACAATATTTTAGTTTACTGTATTGTCTGTACTTATACTATAATATTATAGGTACATTGTACATTAACGTCTTATACAAAGGTTTTTTGAATTGATTAAATATTTAAAATGAATTCGGAGAATAAAAAACAGGTCATCAGAGTTCAAAAACTGTATGGCGTAACATAATGCCTGTTAATTTTGACGATCATCCTGGACAACCGAAAAATACCTTTAGGTATTTAATAATGGGAGGGGGAACCATGTTAGCGATGAACACAATTCGACCGGTGATGCAACTTCGTAAGTTTACATTCCAAATGAGTTATCAAACTAATGTAAATTTACGTCAAATTTATTAATACATATTTATTTGTTTGTTTGTGTTCCAGTAATAACGGAAACAAATCGGACTCAATGCTTGACGGTGCTGTCAAGGAAAATGTTACGTTGTATGCATGCATGTGGATCACTGTCAAAGATAGAAACATAATCCAATACGCCGTACCCTCACCTCATGTGCGTCCATAATGTTTTTGCTGATCATTATTTAACTGAACTTTAACAATTTGAAAAAAAAACCAACAACAAGAAACCTTTATTACTAATCTAATAATTTATTATATTTTTAAATAAATCAGCAAAAACACATTTTTGGGGTGTAATACAGTTCGCCTCCTCGTGGTGCACCCTGGGTAATGCTAAATGAACTGGGACGCGCATGGGCTGTACAATAAGAAACAACAATTGTACAATTTTTCCGGGACGCATACAGGTCACACATTTTCTGCGGACGCACATGGCACATAACACAGGTATCATTTTAGCACTATTATGTATATACATCGAATTTAATTGGTTGGTACTCGGGTAAAAATGAATAAGTCCATTTCAACGACTTTTTTCAGCACATATTCTTATAGATAAGAATTATTCATATCGATTGACATTAAAAAAACAAAATAAAATGTAAATTTATTTTTTCATAAAACCTATGAGAAAAGGAAATTATTTTCAGCTATCCTACAAATAGGATATAATACTTTATAGTCATAAGCATAATACTTTTTAGTTTTAACGTATTATCTCATATGATTTATTCATATAATACATTTTATATTAATAATGTATTGAGTGAAAGGGTGTAGGACAAAAAAGTGTTTAACAAAGGAATAAATTAGCTATGTGTAATATAGATCAATCAAGTCAGATTAAATACTGCTCAAAAGTAACGAGACATTATTTTGAATGCTGTAAACGGTTTTTTTTAGTTTTCTCGAAATAGTGTTTTTGTACTTTTTCCCTTTTACCCGGGCGCCCTCCATTTATTAATTGGTTATTTTGTTGATTTTTCTGGGAGGGGTGGAAACCAACCTGTTGTAGTTATCAAAATTATTACACGAGTGGTTTATTGCAGTATGTATCCACTTGTAGTACTTTCAAAATTATAATCAAATATTAGCCACTTACCTAAAAATAAGAAATGTTCAACGTCTCCTAATGCGGTTGTTTGGAATTCGCAGGTAAAAATGTTGGCGATCGCGTGCTGGTCTCGTGCCCTGTAACTCCCGGAACCGTGTTCTACGGAAAATTACCGCTGCCGCCAACTCTTCCGGCCGACGTCGATGCCGCTGCTGGACCTTCCACCGAGCCGCCACTTGACTTCTGCGTCAAGTTGATTTCGTCAGTAGATGATGTCACACCCGGACAAGGAGGATTCTCCGATCAGATGTAATACACCGTGTCCAAATGCGTTGATCCTACATCTCTAACTGGCATTTCGTCGCAACCAATGAGCATCCAAGTTATTAATGAAGGTCAGCATACACATTACATTTTATTACCCTTATCTTATAGACATATGTTATTGTTGTTATCGCGTCGAAAAATATTCTAAAGTAAGCCCGTGTGAGGTAGTTGTTTCCAATTTTTAAGTTGTCGGTTGTGAAACTTGAAGTTAGAACATATTCGAATAGAAATTATATTGCAAACTCCACCCCCATAATGTAGTAAACATATAAGACAGTACGACGTGAGAAAATAAACAGCATTTTTTAATCATCATAGAGTATAGATAAGAATAGCAGAGAAAGCTAAAGATTTGTTCTATGTCATAAGGATTTCGCTTCTAAAAAGCTTAATTTTATTTTTATATCGCTACATCCGCAGATTTGGTAGTACTTCATGTACTAAAATTTGGAGTTTTTCATGTAATGTAAATCACAATATTATTATGGAAAACATGGACTGTCAATTGGACAGCGTCACTTGCCTGGTTCACATGTCGCGTGGATCTGGATGTCGCAATCGTACATCATCACGATACATCTGAACGCCGCGTCCCCTCCGCTGATCATCCACTGTTTCTCGCACCGGTTCCTCCAACGCCGGTTTACTATGGCCCTGCACGCGTGCCGATACTTCTGGTTCCTGCATCTTCTCTTCCGCAAGCGCCGCGACACCAAGTTGGCATTCATATCGCCGTAATCCCGCAACCACACCCACGTCGTCTCGTCGTCGTATACGCTACGTTTAATATTATAGTGGGTATGAGGTACAGTAAAAAAACATTTCGATCAGCCCAAAAAAATATAGGGGGTGTTCCCGCGTCTGTTGTAGTTCGGATTTTAAACAGATTCACGCACCACCATAAAAATAGGAAAATCGCTCCGCGCGCAACGACACGTTATGATACTGTAGTCGTATAGTGACATTTTTACTTCGACCTAAATTGTCACTTTACATTTCGTACACACACGTTGTTAGAGATTCTGATGGAAACTAGTGAGACAATAATCCTTAATTTTTTGACACTTAAATGTGTGACATGAGTGTTGGTTCGTCAGTGACCGCTCTGGGTACCATCGCTGTAGACAGGGCTGGGCAGATTTTCAGATTCATATCTGAGATACAATTGTATCTTGTATCATGTATTTAAATACTTTTATCGGCCTGTATCTAGTATATTTTTATGATTAAAGATACTAAATACATTCAACATTTATGTTATTATAATTAATTTTAACTTGGATTAAAGTAATTGGTGTCTATAATATGCGATAATATATCATTATTTGTCGGAATTCAATCGATAAATGATCAACGCTCACAGTATTTGCTCACAAAAATGCATTTTTATCGGTCATTGTTTCAATATAGGTACAAAAAGTCTAATATTTGTAATCAGTAAGATAAAAAATATGTTTAAAATATAACACATAACTAACCTCTTCGGCTGCTGGGCTTATACATTCTTCATGCAGATCTAGTATGTCAGATGATACTTTCAAAAAATTAGTCTCTTTAAAAGGTTACCAGGAATTTATTTTAAGACATTGGATAGCAACAACTGTGATGATAGTGTATAAATACGTTTAATAGTAGAAGTGAGCTTTATCTATTTACAAGTCATTCCCAGAAAACTCCTCACAATAGCATCGCGTCATAAACATAGTGATGTTAGAGCGGCTTTGCGTGTAACTTGGCGAAAACTTGGCGAAACGCCACCGGTGTGTCCGCTATGTACTCGGTAGATTTCTCAAAACCATATTATTGATACGCTTCAGATCAATGCGCTCGAATCAATAACCTAACCTTTTGTGTAATACTCGTGCGCACGCGTCGTGTGGTAAATGGTAGACAGAAAAGAACTCTTGAGGAATGACTTGAGCGTGCAAATTTTGATCGTTTCACTTCCGCCGCATTTCCCCCCGACATAATTTCTGATTGCAATTCGCACGCCCTAATCACCGTCCGTCACCCTCATCGACAAAATTCACTTGCCCAATAAACCTTATCGTTTTGAAACGCACAGTAATCTCATGGTTTTATTTTTCCGCACAGAACGAGAATACAAGTGTCTCGGCCAGTGGACCGAAAACCGACCCATCGGCCAAGAAAAGGACGGAAAGCGCACCACGCTCACATACATGTACGTGGAACGTTTGGACCGATCGAACGCCGACGGAGAGCCGGAATACGAGTGCTACGTGGTCACTTCTATTTCCAACCAACCCGGACAAGACCCTGGGGCCATGACCTTGTTAATGGCTGAAGCCGGAAGGGGCACGCATTGCAGTCGGCTGGCCGATCCTTATGTCGACGGCATGAAACTCGTCGGAACCAGAATCGACAGTGAAGGTAAGATAGAGATAATCAGATAACATAGTTTTAACATCGATTCGGAGCCTGAATGTCGATATTCATCTTATAAGGTCCAGCTATAATGCGTGTATTCGGTAGAATTGATCGAGTAAAGTTTTTCAAAAACTTGGACATATCTATTCTGGTGATTTAAAAATATACATGAATCGTGGTTTTTTCTCGATCCATGTAAAATCACTGAAAATGACGTGATCGTTTTAAAACGATCCTTGCGATCTTAAAAAAGTGCAAAACCGAAATCCGTTTTTGTTAAAATCTGTGCGATAATATATCTGAAAATGTGCGAACCCTACTAATTAATAACGTTACAGCGTTTGTGATACTTTCACGCCGTTCAACTCTGAGCAAATTAACGAATAATAATGATATTTGCTGCACCTATGTACATGATAATCATTATTATAAATAGATCGAATCAAAAACCAATTGAGCTGAATCAGAGTAATTTAAAAATAATTTTTTATTGAGACAATCTTTTTCTACAATCAATTTTAAAGACGGTCAGATTACGAAGTGTTTTACGCGGGTGGTGTAATGGATACATAAAATAAGTCTTACGAAATATCGTGCTTAATTGGAAATAGCTGGTAGGTCATATTGGCCATTACAAGATACCACCGCGATGTAATGCTTTAATTTATCAAAATATTCGAAAACGGAATATACACAAAACCTTCAAGCGCACGGATGGCCGTTATTTTTTTTAAATCAAATCGGTCCAGTTGTTCGTTAGTTTTCATTGCGTCCAAAATACAAATCTAGTTCATGTGATGTCAAATAAATTACGGACCGGGAATGGCTATTTCCATTTTCTTACTCCGCAATCCGTTGGTTTCGCGCTTCTGTCGACGTGCGTACGTTATTATCTCGCAAATTGTTTGCTCAGGTGCCATGCCGGCTGGAGGAAAGTCTTGGTTTCCACTCAAGCCGCAACAAATTAACCCAGAAAACGCCGAAGGAAAATGGTATGCGTCGCCCCTCGTGCCGGTGTCTGGACAAAACCCGACCACAATGACTCCGATTGTGACTGGTAGACACACGGGTGGAAACGGTAAACAAAATTTATTAAATGCACGCCACTATACGGCTCGGATTTTAAAGCACTTAAGACTACTCAAACACGCACCGCAAAATGACCAAAACACCCTACAATATGTTAATTGTGATTTGTGACTGTTCTTAAAGTTGAAAACAATTCAAAGGAATACCTTTAATTCACGCACGATTTATTTTTTAGAGGGTAGGCAATTGAATATTTGCACAACATCATAAAAAATAATCTAGGAATAAATTACATGATGATCAATGTTTGAAATATAAACAAATTAAAAATGAGTACTTCAATTTTTCGCGATCGCACAATATATACAAATTACAAAATAACATGATGATAAATTATACATTTAAAATTCTCAAAGCAGCAGAGTAAGCAAAAATATGAGAAAAAAAATGTATGTAGAGTTCAAATTCTTCATATTATACGAAATTAATATGTCTCCAAGTAAAATTTTTCTTTTAATCAGTGCACACCACTCTAACAAAGATAGTCTTACTAAAAACCACGGTATGGTGAATGTGACAAATGATACTCGTTATTGTGCTGATTGTCCCTTAATATTCATCTATCGATCAAATTTTATTGTCAATACCTCATATTATATAACGCAATATCCTACAACACTTCATAACTCGCCATTTAGATTACTTCATGAACTACAAATTACTGCGAGTGCTCCATTAATTATGTTTTAAAATTTAAAATTTGAACTTGATAATTTTTTGAAGGTCTGTGGAAAACAAAGAAGAATGTAAAAAAAAAAAAATATATTTCCATAGCTTTTTAAATAAAAAAATGAGTATCATGTAGTAAATAAGACGTTTAATACGTTTTAAGACGTTACTCTAGTACTTAATTAAATTTTAACAGCGAAAATCATTTTCGTGTTTAAATAGCTACAATCTTAAAAAATAAGTTAATAAACAATCTCTCTTCTATGCTCAATACCAATTCCGAAAGATTCATTAAAAAAATAATTAACTTAATTATTCGTAATTATAAATTGTAATTTAATGTTGTCATTAAAATTTTTTTTTCTTCTTGTTTTGTTAATTTTTTCTACTTTTATTGTCACAATATCACTGTAAATTGTTTTTTCCTTCTATGTTTGTCATAAGCCTGTCTACTTAGCATAGTTGTTGTGCTGTCATAGTTTACGACTAAAAGCTAATAAATAAATTAAAAAAAAAAAATCCTTAACTAAAATAATATAAAATTTCCCCACATTGATGGAACTTAGTGCCTACGTTAGTCGTTTTTTCTTAACCTTTCATACATACATTATAATCGGGACCGGACTATTTTAAGGCCATAGTAAGCCCAAATTATATGGAATTCATATTATAGTTATCCAATAAAATTTTCGACAGCACCCTATCCTAAAAGTTATGTTTAGTTGAGTAATACCTAGGTTAATTTTGTTTGTAATTGCGTACATTGTGCTTTTCACAGGAGCCTTACACACGCCGCGTCAACATCAAACCCCGAGGCCTCCGCCGTCGCAAGCCAGCATCGGTAACAGAACCGTCAAACCATGGTTGGTTTATTGTTATCAATCACTTTATCGCTTTGGTAAGGTAGTGACTAAGGGCCGATAGCGATCCCATGTTAGTCTATTTTGTAGATAGTATAATATATTGTGTTATGTATATACGACAATTTTTAGTTTTTTATATCTAAGTTACATTTTCTAGGTATTCTTAGTAAATTAGATATGTTTGTACAAAAAAAGTACCTCGGTACTTATATATGAACATGTAAGTGTAGATATTTTCTAAAACTAAAATAACTAGCTTTAAGATTTTTACAACAATTTTAATTAGGAAGTTAAGTCTATTTATAAATTATTACATTATTGTACAGTACAATTACTATATTGTATGTTAGTATGTTAATTATAACTTTAAAAATAATTTTTAATCATTTAAATTTATCATTTACTTTTATTATTTAATATTTAATCTCTATTAGTTGTGCTAAGTAATTTGTGGATTAGATATATTTATATAAAAAAGCACTCTGATGCTTACATATAAATATGTAGTTGTAAATATTTTCTATTTTTTTTTATTATTTTTTGATATTTGGCATAAATAATTTTATTAAATATATTTATATAAAAAGGCACTTACTTTGATGCTTATATATAAATATGTAAGTGTAAATAATTTTTATTATTTTTTATTATTTTTTGATATTTGGCATAAAAAACTTTATTAGATATATTTATATAAAAAGGCACTTTGATGCTTATATATAAATATGTAGGTGTAAATATTTACTAAAGTAAACAAATAATCCTGTGTCTATTGTTCTTGTTTTATTATTTTTAATTGAATCGTGATTAAGTTTGAAGTCCTATATTATAAATTGTTCTATTATTTTTAATTCAATATTATAACTAATACCTAACTATAAAAAAAGTATAAAAATAAAAACAAGTAAAAAAAAAACTATTTGATGATTTTTTTTTGTCATAAATAATCATAATTTTGTCACAATTAACGTAATCATTTATTTTTATTATTTAAAATTTAATTTCTAGCCTTGATTTTATTAATTATTTTATTAGATATATTTATATAAAAAGGCACTTAGATCCTTTTTATATAAATATGTAGGTTAAAGTATTTGCTATTATTTTATAATATCTAATTTCATTCAAAGTTTATTCAATCACCCAATTAGATATATTTATATGAAAAAGTACTCTGATGCTTACATATAAATATGTAGTTGTAAATATTTTCTATTTTTTTTTTATTATTTTTTGATATTTGGCATAAATCATTTTATTAGATATATTTATATAAAAAGGCACTTTGATGCTTATATATAAATATATAAGTGTAAATAATTTTTATTATTTTTTAATATTTTTTGATATTTGAGATAAAAAACTGTAATAGATATATTTATATAAAAAGGCACTTTGATGCTTATATATAAATATGTAGGTGTAAATATTTACTAAAGTAAACAAATAATCCTGTGTCTATTGTTCTTGTTTTATTATTTTTAATTGAATCGTGATTAAGTTTGAAGTCCTATATTATAAATTGTTCTATTATTTTTAATTCAATATTATAACTAATACCTAACTATAAAAAAAGTAAAAAAAAAAACTATTTGATGATTTTTTTTTGTCATAAATAATCATAATTTTGTCACAATTAACGTAATCATTTATTTTTATTATTTAAAATTTAATTTCTAGCCTTGATTTTATTAATTATTTTATTAGATATATTTATATAAAAAGGCACTTAGATCCTTTTTATATAAATATGTAGGTTAAAGTATTTGCTATTATTTTATAATATCTAATTTCATTCAGTTTATTCAAACACCCAATTAGATATATTTATATGAAAAAGTACTCTGATGCTTACATATAAATATGTAGTTGTAATTATTTTCTATTTTTTTTTTATTATTTTTTGATTTTTGGCATAAATAATTTTATTAGATATATTCATATAAAATGGCACTTTGATGCTTATATATAAATATGTAAGTGTAAATAACTTTTATTATTTTTTATTATTTTTTGATATTTGGCATAAAAAACTCAATTAGATATATTTATATAAAAAGGCACTTTGATGCTTATATATAAATATGTAGGTGTAAATATTAACTAAAGTAAACAAATAATCCTGTGTCTATTGTTCTTGTTTTATTATTTTTAATTGAATCGTGATTAAGTTTGAAGTCCTATATTATAAATTGTTCTATGATTTTTAATTCAATATTATAACTAATACCTAACTATAAAAAAAGTATAAAAATAAAAACAAGTAAAAAAAAAACTATTTGATGATTTTTTTTTGTCATAAATAATCATAATTTTGTCACAATTAACGTAATCATTTATTTTTATTATTTAAAATTTAATTTCTAGCCTTGATTTTATTAATTATTTTATTAGATATATTTATATAAAAAGGCACTTAGATCCTTTTTATATAAATATGTAGGTTAAAGTATTTGCTATTATTTTATAATATCTAATTTCATTCAAAGTTTATTCAATCACCCAATTAGATATATTTATATGAAAAAGTACTCTGATGCTTACATATAAATATGTAGTTGTAAATATTTTCTATTTTTTTTTTTATTATTTTTTGATATTTGGCATAAATCATTTTATTAGATATATTTATATAAAAAGGCACTTTGATGCTTATATATAAATATATAAGTGTAAATAATTTTTATTATTTTTTAATATTTTTTGATATTTGAGATAAAAAACTGTAATAGATATATTTATATAAAAAGGCACTTTGATGCTTATATATAAATATGTAGGTGTAAATATTAACTAAAGTAAACAAATAATCCTGTGTCTATTGTTCTTGTTTTATTATTTTTAATTGAATCGTGATTAAGTTTGAAGTCCTATATTATAAATTGTTCTATTATTTTTAATTCAATATTATAACTAATACCTAACTATAAAAAAAGTATAAAAATAAAAACAAGTAAAAAAAAAACTATTTGATGATTTTTTTTTGTCATAAATAATCATAATTTTGTCACAATTAACGTAATCATTTATTTTTATTATTTAAAATTTAATTTCTAGCCTTGATTTTATTAATTATTTTATTAGATATATTTATATAAAAAGGCACTTAGATCCTTTTTATATAAATATGTAGGTTAAAGTATT
Organism: Periphyllus acericola; assembly: GCA_949715065.1. Lineage (NCBI taxonomy): Eukaryota > Metazoa > Arthropoda > Insecta > Hemiptera > Aphididae > Periphyllus > Periphyllus acericola. Next base: position 38,906,221 of record OX454264.1, on the reverse strand, counting down.
TGCTATTATTTTATAATATCTAATTTCATTCAAAGTTTATTCAATCACCCAATTAGATATATTTATATGAAAAAGTACTCTGATGCTTACATATAAATATGTAGTTGTAATTATTTTCTATTATAATTTAATAACTCTATTAGTATGTATATATTATAATAGAATATGGCAACAGCATAATAATATTAGTATGTTAGTACTTAGTATATCATTTTTTTTTTTGTTTGTTTAAAATTAGGTTATAAAAATACGAGTTGGTTTTTCGGGATATATTAGATATATTTATATAAAAAGGTATTTCGATGCTTATATATAAATATGTAGTTGTAAATATTATTTAATATTAGAATATAAATAAGTAGTTTTTGTTTGTTTAAAATTAAGTTCTAAACGATAAGATAAGGCATAGTATTTAATACTAGTAATTGTGCATCCATGGAATTAGATATATTTATATAAAAAGGCACTCTGATGCTTATATATAAATATGTAGTTGTAAATATTGTCTAATTAATAATAATAATAAGTAGTTTTTATTTATTTTAAGTTATGTTTATAATAATCCATTGTGATTTTAGCCATTATAATAGTATTAATAAGATATATTTTAATAAATGGGTACTTTGATGCTTATAAGTGAAACGCGTAAACTGTATTAACATAATAAAATGTATATCATAGTTATTTACTTTAATTTGTAATTTTCGATGGTTATTATTGTATCTTCAACTTTGAAATTGCAAATTATTTTTTTATGTTGTCATTATGGTAGTACCATCATAATACATCACAATACAATGTAAGAAGATTAATTTGTAAAATATGTATCTGAATTGATTTCATTTTAAATTTATATATCAATAATTATATGATTCAACAAATGTTTTATAACTATTGAAAATTACATGAATAAAAAGCAAATATTTACATACAGTGTTCTATGACTTTATATAGTATTATTCACAAATTTGAATATATTATTCAATATATTTGTAGTAGAGGCAATTGAGGCAGGTATGAATAAAAATTAATGTTCAATTACATTTATGAATGTAAAATGTGGGAAATGGGTTCTATACATTATATGTTACTGCCCTACACAAGGTACCTAAGGAATACTTCAAATCATATCAAGCAAACGAGTAGAAAAAGGGCCCTTTCACACGCAGTTACTCGGCAGCGCTACTGAGAAGCTCTGCTGTTGGAAAAACATTAGTTTATATAGATGGTTTCACACACAACCACGGCCACTGATCAGGGGCGGACTGGCCAAGCGGGACACCGGGAAAAATCCCGGTGGCCCATTACAATAATAGATTAAATGGCCTGATAATATTTTAGAAATTAAAAATATAGGATACGAAAAACCATAAAAATATATTAAACATAATGCATAACCTTATCATCTCGTGTGATTTTAAGTATTATATTAATCGATAATATAATTATATTATTATGAAGTGAACGAGTGTATTCTCGATAAGCTATATTTCGTTAGGTAATTAATAATGGGAGGGGGAACCATGTTAGCGATGAACACAATTCGACCGGTGATGCAACTTCGTAAGTTTACATTCCAAATGAGTTATCAAACTAATGTAAATTTACGTCAAATTTATTAATACATATTTATTTGTTTGTTTGTGTTCCAGTAATAACGGAAACAAATCGGACTCAATGCTTGACGGTGCTGTCAAGGAAAATGTTACGTTGTATGCATGCATGTGGATCACTGTCAAAGATAGAAACATAATCCAATACGCCGTACCCTCACCTCATGTGCGTCCATAATGTTTTTGCTGATCATTATTTAACTGAACTTTAACAATTTGAAAAAAAATCCAACAACAAGAAACCTTTATTACTAATCTAATAATTTATTATATTTTTAAATAAATCAGCAAAAACACATTTTTGGGGTGTAATACAGTTCGCCTCCTCGTGGTGCACCCTGGGTAATGCTAAATGAACTGGGACGCGCATGGGCTGTACAATAAGAAACAACAATTGTACAATTTTTCCGGGACGCATACAGGTCACACATTTTCTGCGGACGCACATGGGACATAACACAGGTATCATTTTAGCACTATTATGTATATACATCGAATTTAATTGGTTGGTACTCGGGTAAAAATGATTAAGTCCATTTCAACGACTTTTTTCAGCACATATTCTTATAGATAAGAATTATTCATATCGATTGACATTAAAAAAACGAAATAAAATGTAAATTTATTTTTTCATAAAACCTATGAGAAAAGGAAATTATTTTCAGCTATCCTACAAATAGGATATAATACTTTATAGTCATAAGCATAATACTTTTTAGTTTTAACGTATTATCTCATATGATTTATTCATATAATACATTTTATATTAATAATGTATTGAGTGAAAGGGTGTAGGACAAAAAAGTGTTTAACAAAGGAATAAATTAGCTATGTGTAATATAGATCAATCAAGTCAGATTAAATACTGCTCAAAAGTAACGAGACATTATTTTGAATGCTGTAAACGGTTTTTTTTTAGTTTTCTCGAAATAGTGTTTTTGTACTTTTTCCCTTTTACCCGGGCGCCCTCCATTTATTAATTGGTTATTTTGTTGATTTTTCTGGGAGGGGTGGAAACCAACCTGTTGTAGTTATCAAAATTATTACACGAGTGGTTTATTGCAGTATGTATCCACTTGTAGAACTTTCAAAATTATAATCAAATATTAGCCACTTACCTAAAAATAAGAAATGTTCAACGTCTCCTGATGCGGTTGTTTGGAATTCGCAGGTAAAAATGTTGGCGATCGCGTGCTGGTCTCGTGCCCTGTAACTCCCGGAACCGTGTTCTACGGAAAATTACCGCTGCCGCCAACTCTTCCGGCCGACGTCGATGCCGCTGCTGGACCTTCCACCGAGCCGCCACTTGACTTCTGCGTCAAGTTGATTTCGTCAGTAGATGATGTCACACCCGGACAAGGAGGATTCTCCGATCAGATGTAATACACCGTGTCCAAATGCGTTGATCCTACATCTCTAACTGGCATTTCGTCGCAACCAATGAGCATCCAAGTTATTAATGAAGGTCAGCATACACATTACATTTTATTACCCTTATCTTATAGACATATGTTATTGTTGTTATCGCGTCGAAAAATATTCTAAAGTAAGCCCGTGTGAGGTAGTTGTTTCCAATTTTTAAGTTGTCGGTTGTGAAACTTGAAGTTAGAACATATTCGAATAGAAATTATATTGCAAACTCCACCCCCATAATGTAGTGAACATATAAGACAGTACGACGTGAGAAAATAAACAGCATTTTTTAATCATCATAGAGTATAGATAAGAATAGCAGAGAAAGCTAAAGATTTGTTCTATGTCATAAGGATTTCGCTTCTAAAAAGCTTAATTTTATTTTTATATCGCTACATCCGCAGATTTGGTAGTACTTCATGTACTAAAATTTGGAGTTTTTCATGTAATGTAAATCACAATATTATTATGGAAAACATGGACTGTCAATTGGACAGCGTCACTTGCCTGGTTCACATGTCGCGTGGATCTGGATGTCGCAATCGTACATCATCACGATACATCTGAACGCCGCGTCCCCTCCGCTGATCATCCACTGTTTCTCGCACCGGTTCCTCCAACGCCGGTTTACTATGGCCCTGCACGCGTGCCGATACTTCTGGTTCCTGCATCTTCTCTTCCGCAAGCGCCGCGACACCAAGTTGGCATTCATATCGCCGTAATCCCGCAACCACACCCACGTCGTCTCGTCGTCGTATACGCTACGTTTAATATTATAGTGGGTATGAGGTACAGTAAAAAAACATTTCGATCAGCCCAAAAAAATATAGGGGGTGTTCCCGCGTCTGTTGTAGTTCGGATTTTAAACAGATTCACGCACCACCATAAAAATAGGAAAATCGCTCCGCGCGCAACGACACGTTATGATACTGTAGTCGTATAGTGACATTTTTACTTCGACCTAAATTGTCACTTTACATTTCGTACACACACGTTGTTAGAGATTCTGATGGAAACTAGTGAGACAATAATCCTTAATTTTTTGACACTTAAATGTGTGACATGAGTGTTGGTTCGTCAGTGACCGCTCTGGGTACCATCGCTGTAGACAGGGCTGGGCAGATTTTCAGATTCATATCTGAGATACAATTGTATCTTGTATCATGTATTTAAATACTTTTATCGGCCTGTATCTAGTATATTTTTATGATTAAAGATACTAAATACATTCAACATTTATGTTATTATAATTAATTTTAACTTGGATTAAAGTAATTGGTGTCTATAATATGCGATAATATATCATTATTTGTCGGAATTCAATCGATAAATGATCAACGCTCACAGTATTTGCTCACAAAAATGCATTTTTATCGGTCATTGTTTCAATATAGGTACAAAAAGTCTAATATTTGTAATCAGTAAGATAAAAAATATGTTTAAAATATAACACATAACTAACCTCTTCGGCTGCTGGGCTTATACATTCTTCATGCAGATCTAGTATGTCAGATGATACTTTCAAAAAATTAGTCTCTTTAAAAGGTTACCAGGAATTTATTTTAAGACATTGGATAGCAACAACTGTGATGATAGTGTATAAATACGTTTAATAGTAGAAGTGAGCTTTATCTATTTACAAGTCATTCCCAGAAAACTCCTCACAATAGCATCGCGTCATAAACATAGTGATGTTAGAGCGGCTTTGCGTGTAACTTGGCGAAAACTTGGCGAAACGCCACCGGTGTGTCCGCTATGTACTCGGTAGATTTCTCAAAACCATATTATTGATACGCTTCAGATCAATGCGCTCGAATCAATAACCTAACCTTTTGTGTAATACTCGTGCGCACGCGTCGTGTGGTAAATGGTAGACAGAAAAGAACTCTTGAGGAATGACTTGAGCGTGCAAATTTTGATCGTTTCACTTCCGCCGCATTTCCCCCCGACATAATTTCTGATTGCAATTCGCACGCCCTAATCACCGTCCGTCACCCTCATCGACAAAATTCACTTGCCCAATAAACCTTATCGTTTTGAAACGCACAGTAATCTCATGGTTTTATTTTTCCGCACAGAACGAGAATACAAGTGTCTCGGCCAGTGGACCGAAAACCGACCCATCGGCCAAGAAAAGGACGGAAAGCGCACCACGCTCACATACATGTACGTGGAACGTTTGGACCGATCGAACGCCGACGGAGAGCCGGAATACGAGTGCTACGTGGTCACTTCTATTTCCAACCAACCCGGACAAGACCCTGGGGCCATGACCTTGTTAATGGCTGAAGCCGGAAGGGGCACGCATTGCAGTCGGCTGGCCGATCCTTATGTCGACGGCATGAAACTCGTCGGAACCAGAATCGACAGTGAAGGTAAGATAGAGATAATCAGATAACATAGTTTTAACATCGATTCGGAGCCTGAATGTCGATATTCATCTTATAAGGTCCAGCTATAATGCGTGTATTCGGTAGAATTGATCGAGTAAAGTTTTTCAAAAACTTGGACATATCTATTCTGGTGATTTAAAAATATACATGAATCGTGGTTTTTTCTCGATCCATGTAAAATCACTGAAAATGACGTGATCGTTTTAAAACGATCCTTGCGATCTTAAAAAAGTGCAAAACCGAAATCCGTTTTTGTTAAAATCTGTGCGATAATATATCTGAAAATGTGCGAACCCTACTAATTAATAACGTTACAGCGTTTGTGATACTTTCACGCCGTTCAACTCTGAGCAAATTAACGAATAATAATGATATTTGCTGCACCTATGTACATGATAATCATTATTATAAATAGATCGAATCAAAAACCAATTGAGCTGAATCAGAGTAATTTAAAAATAATTTTTTATTGAGACAATCTTTTTCTACAATCAATTTTAAAGACGGTCAGATTACGAAGTGTTTTACGCGGGTGGTGTAATGGATACATAAAATAAGTCTTACGATATATCGTGCTTAATTGGAAATAGCTGGTAGGTCATATTGGCCATTACAAGATACCACCGCGATGTAATGCTTTAATTTATCAAAATATTCGAAAACGGAATATACACAAAACCTTCAAGCGCACGGATGGCCGTTATTTTTTTTAAATCAAATCGGTCCAGTTGTTCGTTAGTTTTCATTGCGTCCAAAATACAAATCTAGTTCATGTGATGTCAAATAAATTACGGACCGGGAATGGCTATTTCCATTTTCTTACTCCGCAATCCGTTGGTTTCGCGCTTCTGTCGACGTGCGTACGTTATTATCTCGCAAATTGTTTGCTCAGGTGCCATGCCGGCTGGAGGAAAGTCTTGGTTTCCACTCAAGCCGCAACAAATTAACCCAGAAAACGCCGAAGGAAAATGGTATGCGTCGCCCCTCGTGCCGGTGTCTGGACAAAACCCGACCACAATGACTCCGATTGTGACTGGTAGACACACGGGTGGAAACGGTAAACAAAATTTATTAAATGCACGCCACTATACGGCTCGGATTTTAAAGCACTTAAGACTACTCAAACACGCACCGCAAAATGACCAAAACACCCTACAATATGTTAATTGTGATTTGTGACTGTTCTTAAAGTTGAAAACAATTCAAAGGAATACCTTTAATTCACGCACGATTTATTTTTTAGAGGGTAGGCAATTGAATATTTGCACAACATCATAAAAAATAATCTAGGAATAAATTACATGATGATCAATGTTTGAAATATAAACAAATTAAAAATGAGTACTTCAATTTTTCGCGATCGCACAATATATACAAATTACAAAATAACATGATGATAAATTATACATTTAAAATTCTCAAAGCAGCAGAGTAAGCAAAAATATGAGAAAAAAAATGTATGTAGAGTTCAAATTCTTCATATTATACGAAATTAATATGTCTCCAAGTAAAATTTTTCTTTTAATCAGTGCACACCACTCTAACAAAGATAGTCTTACTAAAAACCACGGTATGGTGAATGTGACAAATGATACTCGTTATTGTGCTGATTGTCCCTTAATATTCATCTATCGATCAAATTTTATTGTCAATACCTCATATTATATAACGCAATATCCTACAACACTTCATAACTCGCCATTTAGATTACTTCATGAACTACAAATTACTGCGAGTGCTCCATTAATTATGTTTTAAAATTTAAAATTTGAACTTGATAATTTTTTGAAGGTCTGTGGAAAACAAAGAAGAATGTAAAAAAAAAAAAATATATTTCCATAGCTTTTTAAATAAAAAAATGAGTATCATGTAGTAAATAAGACGTTTAATACGTTTTAAGACGTTACTCTAGTACTTAATTAAATTTTAACAGCGAAAATCATTTTCGTGTTTAAATAGCTACAATCTTAAAAAATAAGTTAATAAACAATCTCTCTTCTATGCTCAATACCAATTCCGAAAGATTCATTAAAAAAATAATTAACTTAATTATTCGTAATTATAAATTGTAATTTAATGTTGTCATTAAAATTTTTTTTTCTTCTTGTTTTGTTAATTTTTTCTACTTTTATTGTCACAATATCACTGTAAATTGTTTTTTCCTTCTATGTTTGTCATAAGCCTGTCTACTTAGCATAGTTGTTGTGCTGTCATAGTTTACGACTAAAAGCTAATAAATAAATTAAAAAAAAAAAATCCTTAACTAAAATAATATGAAATTTCCCCACATTGATGGAACTTAGTGCCTACGTTAGTCGTTTTTTCTTAACCTTTCATACATACATTATAATCGGGACCGGACTATTTTAAGGCCATAGTAAGCCCAAATTATATGGAATTCATATTATAGTTATCCAATAAAATTTTCGACAGCACCCTATCCTAAAAGTTATGTTTAGTTGAGTAATACCTAGGTTAATTTTGTTTGTAATTGCGTACATTGTGCTTTTCACAGGAGCCTTACACACGCCGCGTCAACATCAATCCCCGAGGCCTCCGCCGTCGCAAGCCAGCATCGGTAACAGAACCGTCAAACCATGGTTGGTTTATTGTTATCAATCACTTTATCGCTTTGGTAAGGTAGTGACTAAGGGCCGATAGCGATCCCATGTTAGTCTATTTTGTAGATAGTATAATATATTGTGTTATGTATATACGACAATTTTTAGTTTTTTATATCTAAGTTACATTTTCTAGGTATTCTTAGTAAATTAGATATGTTTGTACAAAAAAAGTACCTCGGTACTTATATATGAACATGTAAGTGTAGATATTTTCTAAAACTAAAATAACTAGCTTTAAGATTTTTACAACAATTTTAATTAGGAAGTTAAGTCTATTTATAAATTATTACATTTTTGTACAGTACAATTACTATATTGTATGTTAGTATGTTAATTATAACTTTAAAAATAATTTTTAATCATTTAAATTTATCATTTACTTTTATTATTTAATATTTAATCTCTATTAGTTGTGCTAAGTAATTTGTGGATTAGATATATTTATATAAAAAAGCACTCTGATGCTTACATATAAATATGTAGTTGTAAATATTTTCTATTTTTTTTTATTATTTTTTGATATTTGGCATAAATAATTTTATTAAATATATTTATATAAAAAGGCACTTAGATCCTTTTTATATAAATATGTAAGTAAAAGTATTTGCTATTATTTTAAAATATATAATTTCTAGAAATCCTGTATTCATTCACCAGATTAGATATATTTATATAAAAAGGCACTCTGATGCTTATATATAAATATGTAGTTGTAAATATTGTCTAATTAATAATAATAATAAGTAGTTTTTATTTTTTTTAAGTTATGTTTATAATAATCCATTGTGATTTTAGCCATTATAATAGTATTAATAAGATATATTTTAATAAATGGGTACTTTGATGCTTATAAGTGAAACGCGTAAACTGCATTAAAGTAAATATTATCTAATTTAAGAATAAAATTAGTTGTTTTTGTTTGTTTAAAATTAAGTTCTAAACGATAAGATAAGGCATAGTATTTAATACTAGTAATTGTGCATCCATGGAATTAGATATATTTATATAAAAAGGCACTCCGATGCTTATATATAAATATGTAGTTGTAAATATTGTCTAATTATAATAATGATAAGTAGTTTTTATTTATTTTAAGTTATGTTTATAATAATCCATTGTGATTTTAGCCATTATAATAGTATTAATAAGATATATTTTAATAAATGGGTACTTTGATGCTTATAAGTGAAACGTAAAAACTGTATTAAAGTAAATATTATCTAATTTAAGAATAAAATTAGTTGTTTTTGTTTGTTTAAAATTAAGTTCTAAACGATAAGATAAGGCATAGTATTTAATACTGGTAATTGTGCATCCATGGAATTAGATATATTTATATAAAAAGGCACTCTGATGCTTATATATAAATATGTAGTTGTAAATATTGTCTAATTAATAATAATAATAAGTAGTTTTTATTTATTTTAAGTTATGTTTATAATAATCCATTGTGATTTTAGCCATTATAATAGTATTAATAAGATATATTTTAATAAATGGGTACTTTGATGCTTATAAGTGAAACGCGTAAACTGTATTAAAGTAAATATTATCTAATTTAAGAATAAAATTAGTTGTTTTTGTTTGTTTAAAATTAAGTTCTAAACGATAAGATACGGCATAGTATTTAATACTAGTAATTGTGCATCCATGGAATTAGATATATTTATATAAAAAGGCACTCTGATGCTTACATATAAATATGTAGTTGTAAATATTTTCTATTTTTTTTTTATTATTTTTTGATATTTGGCATAAATAATTTTATTAGATATATTTATATAAAAAGGCACTCTGATGCTTATATATAAATATGTAGTTGTAAATATTATCTTATTTAAGAATAAAATTAGTTGTTTTTGTTTGTTTAAAATTAAGTTCTAAACGATAAGATAAGGCATAGTATTTAATACTAGTAATTGTGCATCCATGGAATTAGATATATTTATATAAAAAGGCACTCTGATGCTTATATATAAATATGTAGTTGTAAATATTGTCTAATTAATAATAATAATAAGTAGTTTTTATTTATTTTAAGTTATGTTTATAATAATCCATTGTGATATTAGCCATTATAATAGTATTAATAAGATATATTTTAATAAATGGGTACTTTGATGCTTATAAGTGAAACGTAAAAACTGTATTAAAGTAAATATTATCTAATTTAAGAATAAAATTAGTTGTTTTTGTTTGTTTAAAATTAAGTTCTAAACGATAAGATAAGGCATAGTATTTAATACTAGTAATTGTGCATCCATGGAATTAGATATATTTATATAAAAAGGCACTCTGATGCTTATATATAAATATGTAGTTGTAAATATTGTCTAATAAATAATAATAATAAGTAGTTTTTATTTATTTTAAGTTATGTTTATAATAATCCATTGTGATTTTAGCCATTATAATAGTATTAATAAGATATATTTTAATAAATGGGTACTTTGATGCTTATAAGTGAAACGCGTAAACTGTATTAACATAATAAAATGTATATCATAGTTATTTACTTTAATTTGTAATTTTCGATGGTTATTATTGTATCTTCAACTTTGAAATTGCAAATTATTTTTTTATGTTGTCATTATGGTAGTACCATCATAATACATCACAATACAATGTAAGAAGATTAATTTGTAAAATATGTATCTGAATTGATTTCATTTTAAATTTATATATCAATAATTATATGATTCAACAAATGTTTTATAACTATTGAAAATTACATGAATAAAAAGCAAATATTTACATACAGTGTTCTATGACTTTATATAGTATTATTCACAAATTTGAATATATTATTCAATATATTTGTAGTAGAGGCAATTGAGGCAGGTATGAATAAAAATTAATTTTCAATTACATTTATGAATGTAAAATGTGGGAAATGGGTTCTATACATTATATGTTACTGCCCTACACAAGGTACCTAAGGAATACTTCAAATCATATCAAGCAAACGAGTAGAAAAAGGGCCCTTTCACACGCAGTTACTCGGCAGCGCTACTGAGAAGCTCTGCTGTTGGAAAAACATTAGTTTATATAGATGGTTTCACACACAACCACGGCCACTGATCAGGGGCGGACTGGCCTTGCGGGACACCGGGAAAAATCCCGGTGGCCCATTACAATAATAGATTAAATGGCCTGATAATATTTTAGAAATTAAAAATATAGGATACGAAAAACCATAAAAATATATTAAACATAATGCATAACCTTATCATCTCGTGTGATTTTAAGTATTATATTAATCGATAATATTATTATATTATTATGAAGTGAACGAGTGTATTCTCGATAAGCTATATTTCGTTAGGTAATTAATAATGGGAGGGGGAACCATGTTAGCGATGAACACAATTCGACCGGTGATGCAACTTCGTATGTTTACATTCCAAATGAGTTATCAAACTAATGTAAATTTACGTCAAATTTATTAATACATATTTATTTGTTTGTTTGTGTTCCAGTAATAACGGAAACAAATCGGACTCAATGCTTGACGGTGCTGTCAAGGAAAATGTTACGTTGTATGCATGCATGTGGATCACTGTCAAAGATAGAATCATAATCCAATACGACGTACCCTCACCTCATGTGCGTCCATAATGTTTTTGCTGATCATTATTTAACTGAACTTTAACAATTTGAAAAAAAAACCAACAACAAGAAACCTTTATTACTAATCTAATAATTTATTATATTTTTAAATAAATCAGCAAAAACACATTTTTGGGGTGTAATACAGTTCGCCTCCTCGTGGTGCACCCTGGGTAATGCTAAATGAACTGGGACGCGCATGGGCTGTACAATAAGAAACAACAAATGTACAATTTTTCCGGGACGCATACAGGTCACACATTTTCTGCGGACGCACATGGGACATAACACAGGTATCATTTTAGCACTATTATGTATATACATCGAATTTAATTGGTTGGTACTCGGGTAAAAATGAATAAGTCCATTTCAACGACTTTTTTCAGCACATATTCTTATAGATAAGAATTATTCATATCGATTGACATTAAAAAAACGAAATAAAATGTAAATTTATTTTTTCATAAAACCTATGAGAAAAGGAAATTATTTTCAGCTATCCTACAAATAGGATATAATACTTTATAGTCATAAGCATAATACTTTTTAGTTTTAACGTATTATCTCATATGATTTATTCATATAATACATTTTATATTAATAATGTATTGAGTGAAAGGGTGTAGGACAAAAAAGTGTTTAACAAAGGAATAAATTAGCTATGTGTAATATAGATCAATCAAGTCAGATTAAATACTGCTCAAAAGTAACGAGACATTATTTTGAATGCTGTAAACGGTTTTTTTTTAGTTTTCTCGAAATAGTATTTTTGTACTTTTTCCCTTTTACCCGGGCGCCCTCCATTTATTAATTGGTTATTTTGTTGATTTTTCTGGGAGGGGTGGAAACCAACCTGTTGTAGTTATCAAAATTATTACACGAGTGGTTTATTGCAGTATGTATCCACTTGTAGTACTTTCAAAATTATAATCAAATATTAGCCACTTACCTAAAAATAAGAAATGTTCAACGTCTCCTAATGCGGTTGTTTGGAATTCGCAGGTAAAAATGTTGGCGATCGCGTGCTGGTCTCGTGCCCTGTAACTCCCGGAACCGTGTTCTACGGAAAATTACCGCTGCCGCCAACTCTTCCGGCCGACGTCGATGCCGCTGCTGGACCTTCCACCGAGCCGCCACTTGACTTCTGCGTCAAGTTGATTTCGTCAGTAGATGATGTCACACCCGGACAAGGAGGATTCTCCGATCAGATGTAATACACCGTGTCCAAATGCGTTGATCCTACATCTCTAACTGGCATTTCGTCGCAACCAATGAGCATCCAAGTTATTAATGAAGGTCAGCATACACATTAAATTTTATTACCCTTATCTTATAGACATATGTTATTGTTGTTATCGCGTCGAAAAATATTCTAAAGTAAGCCCGTGTGAGGTAGTTGTTTCCAATTTTTAAGTTGTCGGTTGTGAAACTTGAAGTTAGAACATATTCGAATAAAAATTATATTGCAAACTCCACCCCCATAATGTAATGAACATATAAGACAGTACGACGTGAGACAATAAACAGCATTTTTTAATCATCATAGAGTATAGATAAGAATAGCAGAGAAAGCTAAAGATTTGTTCTATGTCATAAGGATTTCGCTTCTAAAAAGCTTAATTTTATTTTTATATCGCTACATCCGCAGATTTGGTAGTACTTCATGTACTAAAATTTGGAGTTTTTCATGTAATGTAAATCACAATATTATTATGGAAAACATGGACTGTCAATTGGACAGCGTCACTTGCCTGGTTCACATGTCGCGTGGATCTGGATGTCGCAATCGTACATCATCACGATACATCTGAACGCCGCGTCCCCTCCGCTGATCATCCACTGTTTCTCGCACCGGTTCCTCCAACGCCGGTTTACTATGGCCCTGCACGCGTGCCGATACTTCTGGTTCCTGCATCTTCTCTTCCGCAAGCGCCGCGACACCAAGTTGGCATTCATATCGCCGTAATCCCGCAACCACACCCACGTCGTCTCGTCGTCGTATACGCTACGTTTAATATTATAGTGGGTATGAGGTACAGTAAAAAAACATTTCGATCAGCCCAAAAAAATATAGGGGGTGTTCCCGCGTCTGTTGTAGTTCGGATTTTAAACAGATTCACGCACCACCATAAAAATAGGAAAATCGCTCCGCGCGCAACGACACGTTATGATACTGTAGTCGTATAGTGACATTTTTACTTCGACCTAAATTGTCACTTTACATTTCGTACACACACGTTGTTAGAGATTCTGATGGAAACTAGTGAGACAATAATCCTTAATTTTTTGACACTTAAATGTGTGACATGAGTGTTGGTTCGTCAGTGACCGCTCTGGGTACCATCGCTGTAGACAGGGCTGGGCAGATTTTCAGATTCATATCTGAGATACAATTGTATCTTGTATCATGTATTTAAATACTTTTATCGGCCTGTATTCAACATTTATGTTATTATAATTAATTTTAACTTGCATTTTTATCGGTCATTGTTTCAATATAGGTACAAAAAGTCTAATATTTGTAATCAGTAAGATAAAAAATATGTTTAAAATATAACACATAACTAACCTCTTCGGCTGCTGGGCTTATACATTCTTCATGCAGATCTAGTATGTCAGATGATACTTTCAAAAAATTAGTCTCTTTAAAAGGTTACCAGGAATTTATTTTAAGACATTGGATAGCAACAACCGTGATGAATGTGTATAAATACGTTTAATAGTAGAAGTGAGCTTTATCTATTTACAAGTCATTCCCAGAAAACTCCTCACAATAGCATCGCGTCATAAACATAGTGATGTTAGAGCGGCTTTGCGTGTAACTTGGTGAAAACTGAGCGAAACGCCACCGGTGTGTCCGCTATGTACTCGGTAGATTTCTCAAAACCATATTATTGATACGCTTCAGATCAATGCGCTCGAATCAATAACCTAACCTTTTGTGTAATACTCGTGCGCACGCGTCGTGTGGTAAATGGTAGACAGAAAAGAACTCTTGAGGAATGACTTGAGCGTGCAAATTTTGATCGTTTCACTTCCGCCGCATTTCCCCCCGACATAATTTCTGATTGCAATTCGCACGCCCTAATCACCGTCCGTCACCCTCATCGACAAAATTCACTTGCCCAATAAACCTTATCGTTTTGAAACGCACAGTAATCTCATGGTTTTATTTTTCCGCACAGAACGAGAATACAAGTGTCTCGGCCAGTGGACCGAAAACCGACCCATCGGCCAAGAAAAGGACGGAAAGCGCACCACGCTCACATACATGTACGTGGAACGTTTGGACCGATCGAACGCCGACGGAGAGCCGGAATACGAGTGCTACGTGGTCACTTCTATTTCCAACCAACCCGGACAAGACCCTGGGGCCATGACCTTGTTAATGGCTGAAGCCGGAAGGGGCACGCATTGCAGTCGGCTGGCCGATCCTTATGTCGACGGCATGAAACTCGTCGGAACCAGAATCGACAGTGAAGGTAAGATAGAGATAATCAGATAACATAGTTTTAACATCGATTCGGAGCCTGAATGTCGATATTCATCTTATAAGGTCCAGCTATAATGCGTGTATTCGGTAGAATTGATCGAGTAAAGTTTTTCAAAAACTTGGACATATCTATTCTGGTGATTTAAAAATATACATGAATCGTGGTTTTTTCTCGATCCATGTAAAATCACTGAAAATGACGTGATCGTTTTAAAACGATCCTTGCGATCTTAAAAAAGTGCAAAACCGAAATCCGTTTTTGTTAAAATCTGTGCGATAATATATCTGAAAATGTGCGAACCCTACTAATTAATAACGTTACAGCGTTTGTGATACTTTCACGCCGTTCAACTCTGAGCAAATTAACGAATAATAATGATATTTGCTGCACCTATGTACATGATAATCATTATTATAAATAGATCGAATCAAAAACCAATTGAGCTGAATCAGAGTAATTTAAAAATAATTTTTTATTGAGACAATCTTTTTCTACAATCAATTTTAAAGACGGTCAGATTACGAAGTGTTTTACGCGGGTGGTGTAATGGATACATAAAATAAGTCTTACGATATATCGTGCTTAATTGGAAATAGCTGGTAGGTCATATTGGCCATTACAAGATACCACCGCGATGTAATGCTTTAATTTATCAAAATATTCGAAAACGGAATATACACAAAACCTTCAAGCGCACGGATGGCCGTTATTTTTTTTAAATCAAATCGGTCCAGTTGTTCGTTAGTTTTCATTGCGTCCAAAATACAAATCTAGTTCATGTGATGTCAAATAAATTACGGACCGGGAATGGCTATTTCCATTTTCTTACTCCGCAATCCGTTGGTTTCGCGCTTCTGTCGACGTGCGTACGTTATTATCTCGCAAATTGTTTGCTCAGGTGCCATGCCGGCTGGAGGAAAGTCTTGGTTTCCACTCAAGCCGCAACAAATTAACCCAGAAAACGCCGAAGGAAAATGGTATGCGTCGCCCCTCGTGCCGGTGTCTGGACAAAACCCGACCACAATGACTCCGATTGTGACTGGTAGACACACGGGTGGAAACGGTAAACAAAATTTATTAAATGCACGCCACTATACGGCTCGGATTTTAAAGCACTTAAGACTACTCAAACACGCACCGCAAAATGACCAAAACACCCTACAATATGTTAATTGTGATTTGTGACTGTTCTTAAAGTTGAAAACAATTCAAAGGAATACCTTTAATTCACGCACGATTTATTTTTTAGAGGGTAGGCAATTGAATATTTGCACAACATCATAAAAAATAATCTAGGAATAAATTACATGATGATCAATGTTTGAAATATAAACAAATTAAAAATGAGTACTTCAATTTTTCGCGATCGCACAATATATACAAATTACAAAATAACATGATGATAAATTATACATTTAAAATTCTCAAAGCAGCAGAGTAAGCAAAAATATGAGAAAAAAAATGTATGTAGAGTTCAAATTCTTCATATTATACGAAATTAATATGTCTCCAAGTAAAATTTTTCTTTTAATCAGTGCACACCACTCTAACAAAGATAGTCTTACTAAAAACCACGGTATGGTGAATGTGACAAATGATACTCGTTATTGTGCTGATTGTCCCTTAATATTCATCTATCGATCAAATTTTATTGTCAATACCTCATATTATATAACGCAATATCCTACAACACTTCATAACTCGCCATTTAGATTACTTCATGAACTACAAATTACTGCGAGTGCTCCATTAATTATGTTTTAAAATTTAAAATTTGAACTTGATAATTTTTTGAAGGTCTGTGGAAAACAAAGAAGAATGTAAAAAAAAAAAAATATATTTCCATAGCTTTTTAAATAAAAAAATGAGTATCATGTAGTAAATAAGACGTTTAATACGTTTTAAGACGTTACTCTAGTACTTAATTAAATTTTAACAGCGAAAATCATTTTCGTGTTTAAATAGCTACAATCTTAAAAAATAAGTTAATAAACAATCTCTCTTCTATGCTCAATACCAATTCCGAAAGATTCATTAAAAAAATAATTAACTTAATTATTCGTAATTATAAATTGTAATTTAATGTTGTCATTAAAATTTTTTTTTCTTCTTGTTTTGTTAATTTTTTCTACTTTTATTGTCACAATATCACTGTAAATTGTTTTTTCCTTCTATGTTTGTCATAAGCCTGTCTACTTAGCATAGTTGTTGTGCTGTCATAGTTTACGACTAAAAGCTAATAAATATATATAAAAAAAAAATCCTTAACTAAAATAATATAAAAATTCTCCACATTGATGGAACTTAGTGCCTACGTTAGTCGTTTTTTCTTAACCTTTCATACATACATTATAATCGGGACCGGATTATTTTAAGGCCATAGTAAGCCCACATTATATGGAATTCATATTATAGTTATTCAATAAAATTTTCGACAGCACCCTATCCTAAAAGTTATGTTTAGTTGAGTTATACCTAGGTTAATTTTGTTTGTAATTGCGTACATTGTGCTTTTCACAGGAGCCTTACACACGCCGCGTCAGCCTCCGCCGTCGCAAGCCAGCATCGGTAACAGAACCGTCAGACCATGGTTGGTTTATTGTTATCAATCACTTTATCGCTTTGGTAAGGTAGTGACTAAGGGCCGATAGCGATCCCATGTTAGTCTATTTTGTAGATAGTATAATATATTGTGTTATGTATATACGACAATTTTTAGTTTTTTATATCTAAATTACATTTTCTAGGTATTCTCAGTAAATTAGATATGTTTGTACAAAAAAAGTACCTCGGTACTTATATATGAACATGTAAGTGTAGATATAAGTCTAAAACTAAAATAACTAGCTTTAAGATTTTTACAACAATTTTAATTAGGAAGTTAAGTCTATTTATAAATTATTACATTTTTGTACAGTACAATTACTATATTGTATGTTAGTATGTTAATTATAACTATTAAAAATAATTTTTAATCATTTAAATTTATCATTTACTTTTATTATTTAATATTTTATCCCTATTAGTTGTGCTAAGTAATTTGTGGAATTAGAAATATTTATATAAAAAAGCACTCTGATGCTTACATATAAATATGTAGTTGTAAATATTTTCTATTTTTTTTTTATTATTTTTTGATATTTGGCATAAATAATTTTATTAGATATATTTATATAAAAAGGCACTTTGATGCTTATATATAAATATGTAAGTGTAAATAATTTTTATTATTTTTTGATATCCATTTACTCGTACGCCCTGAATAAATCATTTTATTAGATATATTTATATAATAAGGCTTTTTGATGCTTATATATAAATATGTAGGTGTAAATATATACTAAAGTAAACAAATAATCCTGTGTCTATTGTTCTTGTTTTATTATTTTTAGTTGAATCGTGATTAAGTTTGAAGTCCTATAATATAAATTGTTCTATTATTTTTAATTCAATATTATAACTAATACCTAACTATAAAAAAAAAAAAAAACTATTTGATGATTTTTTTTTGTCATAAATAATCATAATTTTTTCACAATTAACGTAATGATTTATTTTTATTATTTAAAATTTAATTTCTAGCCTTGGTTTTGTTAATTATTTTATAAGATATATTTATATAAAAAGGTACTAGGATTTTTAATATTTTTTTTTATATAATCATGAGACTAAATATTTGCTATTAAGTTATAATTTTTTGATTAGATATATTTATATAAAAAGGCCTTTGATGCATATATATAAATATGTAAGTGTAAATATTTTAATCAATTCATATGTAAATTTATCTTTTTTAGTATTCAATATTTAATTATAAGAACTAATGGTCAGAATCGAAGTAATAGATATATTTATATAATAAGGCACTTCGATGCTTATATTTATATATGTAAGTGTAAATATTTTCTAAAATAAAAATAAGAATAAACTAGCTTTAAGGTTTTTAGAACCATCGTAATTAAATATATCCATTAATACTTATTTTATTTATAAGAGAAAATAAAATGTTACTAACAAGTTTTTTAATTAAAAATTATAACTTAACTTATCAATAAAAAAAAGAAAGAAAGATAAGACTGAATAATAATTGATACTATAATTTTTAATTCATTAGACATTCCTGGTACATAAAGAAATGTTTACATAAAATGTATTTATATAAAAATAATTTGATATTTATATATAAATATGTAGATTTAGATATTTTCTAAAATAAATACAAAAACTAACTTTAAGATTTTAGCATTATTAAATTTAATTAGGGCCATTAATATAAATCCCATTAACTCTTTTTCAATTCAATATTCTGATTAATTAATGTAAAAAAAAATAAAGAAAATACTGGTTTATATTTTATATTATAATTATAATTCATTAAATATATTAGTATGTAAATTTATCATTTTAATTTTTTATTTAATTGAAATTAAATTTTCAAATTTGTTGAAGGAGAAGTATAGATATATTTATATAAAAAAGTACTTGGATACTTATATATAAATATGTAAGTGTAGATAGTTTCTAAAATAAATACAAAAACTAATTTTAAGATTTTAGCATTATTACATTTAATTAGGTCCATTAATATAAATCCCACTAACATTTTTTCAATTTCATATTCTAATTAATAACTGAAAGAAAAAAATTAAGAAAAGCCTGGTTAATAATTTATATTATTATTATAATTCATTAAATCTATAAATATATAAAAATATAATTACATTTTTTTTTTTTTAATTTTAATTTAACACTGAGGTGAAACTCAAATGGTAACATGAAATATTTGTGATTGATAACCTCGAATGGAAATGGGGTTCTCGAGAGGAGATATGGATTACTGAAATACACATTTTTTGATGATTTTAAAACTATTATCTCTTTTGTAACACAACTTCCATTTTTTTAAAAGACAACACTTATTTCCAACACTAGATCCGGGTAGACCAATTGAATAATTTACAGTGTATTAAAGTTCTAACAAACAATTTTTTTTCTTAATTATCAAAATTTTAAAAGGTCCTTATTTTGTTAACTAAAAATGTATTTTTGATTGAAAACAGGATACATGGAAAGGGGTAATTATGTAGGCAAATTAAATAATGTTAATATAAGTTTTATATTTATTTTCTATTATAATTTAATAACTCTATTAGTATGTATATATTATAATAGAATATGGCAACAGCATAATAATATTAGTATGTTAGTACTTAGAATATAATTTTTTTTTTTTTGTTTGTTTAAAATTAGGTTATAAAAATACGAGTTGGTCTTTCGGGATATATTAGATATATTTATATAAAAAGGTATTTCGATGCTTATATATAAATATGTAGTTGTAAATATTATTTAATATTAGAATATAAATATGTAGTTTTTGTTTGTTTAAAATTAAGTTCTAAACGATTAGATAAAGCACGATTTTTCAAATAATAATTAGATATATTTATATAAAAAGGTATTTCGACGCTAATATATAAATATGTAGTTTTAAATATTATCTAATTTAAGAATAAAATTAGTTGTTTTTGTTTGTTTAAAATTAAGTTCTAAACGATAAGATAAGGCATAGTATTTAATACTAGTAATTGTGCATCCATGGAATTAGATATATTTATATAAAAAGGCACTCTGATGCTTATATATAAATATGTAGTTGTAAATATTGTCTAATTAATAATAATAATAAGTAGTTTTTATTTATTTTAAGTTATGTTTATAATAATCCATTGTGATTTTAGCCATTATAATAGTATTAATAAGATATATTTTAATAAATGGGTACTTTGATGCATATAAGTGAAACGCGTAAACTGTATGAAAGTAAATATTATCTAATTTAAGAATAAAATTAGTTGTTTTTGTTTGTTTAAAATTAAGTTCTAAACGATAAGATAGGGCATAGTAATTAATACTAGTAATTGTTCATCCAAGGCATTAGATATATTTATATAAAAAGGCACTCTGATGCTTATATATAAATATGTAGTTGTAAATATTGTCTAATTATAATAATGATAAGTAGTTTTTATTTATTTTAAGTTATGTTTATAATAATCCATTGTGATTTTAGCCATTATAATAGTATTAATAAGATATATTTTAATAAATGGGTACTTTGATGCTTATAAGTGAAACGTAAAAACTGTATTAAAGTAAATATTATCTAATTTAAGAATAAAATTAGTTGTTTTTGTTTGTTTAAAATTAAGTTCTAAACGATAAGATAAGGCATAGTATTTAATACTGGTAATTGTGCATCCATGGAATTAGATATATTTATATAAAAAGGCACTCTGATGCTTATATATAAATATGTAGTTGTAAATATTGTCTAATTAATAATAATAATAAGTAGTTTTTATTTATTTTAAGTTATGTTTATAATAATCCATTGTGATTTTAGCCATTATAATAGTATTAATAAGATATATTTTAATAAATGGGTACTTTGATGCTTATAAGTGAAACGCGTAAACTGTATTAACATAATAAAATGTATATCATAGTTATTTAATTTCATTTGTAATTTTCGATGGTTATTATTGTATCTTCAACTTTGAAATTGCAAAATATTTTTTTATGTTGTCATTATTGTAGTACCATCATAATACATCACAATACAATGTAAGAAGATTAATTTGTAAAATATGTATCTGAATTGATTTCATTTTAAATTTATATATCAATAATTATATTATTCAACAAATGTTTTATAACCATTGAAAATTACATGAATAAAAAGCAAATATTTACATACAGTGTTCTATGACTTTATATAGTATTATTCACAAATTTGAATATATTATTCAATATATTTGTAGTAGAGGCAATTGAGGCAGGTATGAATAAAAATTAATTTTCAATTACATTTATGAATGTAAAATGTGGGAAATTGGTTCTATACATTATATGTTACTGCCCTACACAAGGTACCTAAGGAATACTTCAAATCATATCAAGCAAACGAGTAGAAAAAGGGCCCTTTCACACACAGCCACTCGGCAGCGCTACTGAGAAGCTCTGCTGTTGGAAAAACATTAGTTTATATAGATGGTTTCACACACAACCACGGCCACTGATCAGGGGCGGACTGGCCTGGCGGGACACCGGGAAAAATCCCGGTGGCCCGTTACAATAATAGATTAAATGGCTTGATAATATTTTAGAAATTAAAAATATAGGATACGAAAAACCATAAAAATATATTAAACATAATGCATAACCTTATCATCTCGTGTGATTTTAAGTATTATATTAATCGATAATATTATTATATTATTATGAAGTGAACGAGTGTATTCTCGATAAGCTATTTTTCGTTTAAACAATTTATACGACGTACTGTCTGTAGTCTGTATCCATGTACAGATATAATTAATATATAATATAAGCCGAAAAGCTTGTTTATTGATTTATTTATAAATTTTAAACTATTACAATATTATTTTATGTATACTTGTAATAAGTAATAACAATGCCGCCGTCGCGTCGCCACCACACGGGCACACGGCACACATAGAGCGCCAATACTCGCACTTATCGCAGTCCACAGATAGCAAAAGCATTGCTGTGAATGTAATGAAAATAGTTCCCGTATTTTATTTTATTTTGTTTGCGTTAAATCGTTAAATGAGACTATAGTACTAATACAATATTTTAGTTTACTGTATTGTCTGTACTTATACTATAATATTATAGGTACATTGTACATTAACGTCTTATACAAAGGTTTTTTGAATTGATTAAATATTTAAAATGAATTCGGAGAATAAAAAACAGGTCATACAGAGTTCAAAAACTGTATGGCGTAACATAATGCCTGTTAATTTTGACGATCATCCTGGACAACCGAAAAATACCTTTAGGTATTTAATAATGGGAGGGGGAACCATGTTAGCGATGAACACAATTCGACCGGTGATGCAACTTCGTAAGTTTACATTCCAAATGAGTTATCAAACTAATGTAAATTTACGTCAAATTTATTAATACATATTTATTTGTTTGTTTGTGTTCCAGTAATAACGGAAACAAATCGGACTCAATGCTTGACGGTGCTGTCAAGGAAAATGTTACGTTGTATGCATGCATGTGGATCACTGTCAAAGATAGAAACATAATCCAATACGCCGTACCCTCACCTCATGTGCGTCCATAATGTTTTTGCTGATCATTATTTAACTGAACTTAAACAATTTGAAAAAAAAACCAACAACAAGAAACCTTTATTACTAATCTAATAATTTATTATATTTTTAAATAAATCAGCAAAAACACATTTTTGGGGTGTAATACAGTTCGCCTCCTCGTGGTGCACCCTGGGTAATGCTAAATGAACTGGGACGCGCATGGGCTGTACAATAAGAAACAACAAATGTACAATTTTTCCGGGACGCATACAGGTCACACATTTTCTGCGGACGCACATGGGACATAACACAGGTATCATTTTAGCACTATTATGTATATACATCGAATTTAATTGGTTGGTACTCGGGTAAAAATGAATAAGTCCATTTCAACGACTTTTTTCAGCACATATTCTTATAGATAAGAATTATTCATATCGATTGACATTAAAAAAACGAAATAAAATGTAAATTTATTTTTTCATAAAACCTATGAGAAAAGGAAATTATTTTCAGCTATCCTACAAATAGGATATAATACTTTATAGTCATAAGCATAATACTTTTTAGTTTTAACGTATTATCTCATATGATTTATTCATATAATACATTTTATATTAATAATGTATTGAGTGAAAGGGTGTAGGACAAAAAAGTGTTTAACAAAGGAATAAATTAGCTATGTGTAATATAGATCAATCAAGTCAGATTAAATACTGCTCAAAAGTAACGAGACATTATTTTGAATGCTGTAAACGGTTTTTTTTTAGTTTTCTCGAAATAGTGTTTTTGTACTTTTTCCCTTTTACCCGGGCGCCCTCCATTTATTAATTGGTTATTTTGTTGATTTTTCTGGGAGGGGTGGAAACCAACCTGTTGTAGTTATCAAAATTATTACACGAGTGGTTTATTGCAGTATGTATCCACTTGTAGTACTTTCAAAATTATAATCAAATATTAGCCACTTACCTAAAAATAAGAAATGTTCAACGTCTCCTAATGCGGTTGTTTGGAATTCGCAGGTAAAAATGTTGGCGATCGCGTGCTGGTCTCGTGCCCTGTAACTCCCGGAACCGTGTTCTACGGAAAATTACCGCTGCCGCCAACTCTTCCGGCCGACGTCGATGCCGCTGCTGGACCTTCCACCGAGCCGCCACTTGACTTCTGCGTCAAGTTGATTTCGTCAGTAGATGATGTCACACCCGGACAAGGAGGATTCTCCGATCAGATGTAATACACCGTGTCCAAATGCGTTGATCCTACATCTCTAACTGGCATTTCATCGCAACCAATGAGCATCCAAGTTATTAATGAAGGTCAGCATACACATTACATTTTATTACCCTTATCTTATAGACATATGTTATTGTTGTTATCGCGTCGAAAAATATTCTAAAGTAAGCCCGTGTGAGGTAGTTGTTTCCAATTTTTAAGTTGTCGGTTGTGAAACTTGAAGTTAGAACATATTCGAATAGAAATTATATTGCAAACTCCACCCCCATAATGTAGTGAACATATAAGACAGTACGACGTGAGAAAATAAACAGCATTTTTTAATCATCATAGAGTATAGATAAGAATAGCAGAGAAAGCTAAAGATTTGTTCTATGTCATAAGGATTTCGCTTCTAAAAAGCTTAATTTTATTTTTATATCGCTACATCCACAGATTTGGTAGTACTTCGTGTACTAAAATTTGGAGTTTTTCATGTAATGTAAATCACAATATTATTATGGAAAACATGGACTGTCAATTGGACAGCGTCACTTGCCTGGTTCACATGTCGCGTGGATCTGGATGTCGCAATCGTACATCATCACGATACATCTGAACGCCGCGTCCCCTCCGCTGATCATCCACTGTTTCTCGCACCGGTTCCTCCAACGCCGGTTTACTATGGCCCTGCACGCGTGCCGATACTTCTGGTTCCTGCATCTTCTCTTCCGCAAGCGCCGCGACACCAAGTTGGCATTCATATCGCCGTAATCCCGCAACCACACCCACGTCGTCTCGTCGTCGTATACGCTACGTTTAATATTATAGTGGGTATGAGGTACAGTAAAAAAACATTTCGATCAGCCCAAAAAAATATAGGGGGTGTTCCCGCGTCTGTTGTAGTTCGGATTTTAAACAGATTCACGCACCACCATAAAAATAGGAAAATCGCTCCGCGCGCAACGACACGTTATGATACTGTAGTCGTATAGTGACATTTTTACTTCGACCTAAATTGTCACTTTACATTTCGTACACACACGTTGTTAGAGATTCTGATGGAAACTAGTGAGACAATAATCCTTAATTTTTTGACACTTAAATGTGTGACATGAGTGTTGGTTCGTCAGTGACCGCTCTGGGTACCATCGCTGTAGACAGGGCTGGGCAGATTTTCAGATACATATCTGAGATACAATTGTATCTTGTATCATGTATTTAAATACTTTTATCGGCCTGTATTCAACATTTATGTTATTATAATTAATTTTAACTTGCATTTTTATCGGTCATTGTTTCAATATAGGTACAAAAAGTCTAATATTTGTAATCAGTAAGATAAAAAATATGTTTAAAATATAACACATAACTAACCTCTTCGGCTGCTGGGCTTATACATTCTTCATGCAGATCTAGTATGTCAGATGATACTTTCAAAAAATTAGTCTCTTTAAAAGGTTACCAGGAATTTATTTTAAGACATTGGATAGCAACAACCGTGATGAATGTGTATAAATACGTTTAATAGTAGAAGTGAGCTTTATCTATTTACAAGTCATTCCCAGAAAACTCCTCACAATAGCATCGCGTCATAAACATAGTGATGTTAGAGCGGCTTTGCGTGTAACTTGGTGAAAACTGAGCGAAACGCCACCGGTGTGTCCGCTATGTACTCGGTAGATTTCTCAAAACCATATTATTGATACGCTTCAGATCAATGCGCTCGAATCAATAACCTAACCTTTTGTGTAATACTCGTGCGCACGCGTCGTGTGGTAAATGGTAGACAGAAAAGAACTCTTGAGGAATGACTTGAGCGTGCAAATTTTGATCGTTTCACTTCCGCCGCATTTCCCCCCGACATAATTTCTGATTGCAATTCGCACGCCCTAATCACCGTCCGTCACCCTCATCGACAAAATTCACTTGCCCAATAAACCTTATCGTTTTGAAACGCACAGTAATCTCATGGTTTTATTTTTCCGCACAGAACGAGAATACAAGTGTCTCGGCCAGTGGACCGAAAACCGACCCATCGGCCAAGAAAAGGACGGAAAGCGCACCACGCTCACATACATGTACGTGGAACGTTTGGACCGATCGAACGCCGACGGAGAGCCGGAATACGAGTGCTACGTGGTCACTTCTATTTCCAACCAACCCGGACAAGACCCTGGGGCCATGACCTTGTTAATGGCTGAAGCCGGAAGGGGCACGCATTGCAGTCGGCTGGCCGATCCTTATGTCGACGGCATGAAACTCGTCGGAACCAGAATCGACAGTGAAGGTAAGATAGAGATAATCAGATAACATAGTTTTAACATCGATTCGGAGCCTGAATGTCGATATTCATCTTATAAGGTCCAGCTATAATGCGTGTATTCGGTAGAATTGATCGAGTAAAGTTTTTCAAAAACTTGGACATATCTATTCTGGTGATTTAAAAATATACATGAATCGTGGTTTTTTCTCGATCCATGTAAAATCACTGAAAATGACGTGATCGTTTTAAAACGATCCTTGCGATCTTAAAAAAGTGCAAAACCGAAATCCGTTTTTGTTAAAATCTGTGCGATAATATATCTGAAAATGTGCGAACCCTACTAATTAATAACGTTACAGCGTTTGTGATACTTTCACGCCGTTCAACTCTGAGCAAATTAACGAATAATAATGATATTTGCTGCACCTATGTACATGATAATCATTATTATAAATAGATCGAATCAAAAACCAATTGAGCTGAATCAGAGTAATTTAAAAATAATTTTTTATTGAGACAATCTTTTTCTACAATCAATTTTAAAGACGGTCAGATTACGAAGTGTTTTACGCGGGTGGTGTAATGGATACATAAAATAAGTCTTACGATATATCGTGCTTAATTGGAAATAGCTGGTAGGTCATATTGGCCATTACAAGATACCACCGCGATGTAATGCTTTAATTTATCAAAATATTCGAAAACGGAATATACACAAAACCTTCAAGCGCACGGATGGCCGTTATTTTTTTTAAATCAAATCGGTCCAGTTGTTCGTTAGTTTTCATTGCGTCCAAAATACAAATCTAGTTCATGTGATGTCAAATAAATTACGGACCGGGAATGGCTATTTCCATTTTCTTACTCCGCAATCCGTTGGTTTCGCGCTTCTGTCGACGTGCGTACGTTATTATCTCGCAAATTGTTTGCTCAGGTGCCATGCCGGCTGGAGGAAAGTCTTGGTTTCCACTCAAGCCGCAACAAATTAACCCAGAAAACGCCGAAGGAAAATGGTATGCGTCGCCCCTCGTGCCGGTGTCTGGACAAAACCCGACCACAATGACTCCGATTGTGACTGGTAGACACACGGGTGGAAACGGTAAACAAAATTTATTAAATGCACGCCACTATACGGCTCGGATTTTAAAGCACTTAAGACTACTCAAACACGCACCGCAAAATGACCAAAACACCCTACAATATGTTAATTGTGATTTGTGACTGTTCTTAAAGTTGAAAACAATTCAAAGGAATACCTTTAATTCACGCACGATTTATTTTTTAGAGGGTAGGCAATTGAATATTTGCACAACATCATAAAAAATAATCTAGGAATAAATTACATGATGATCAATGTTTGAAATATAAACAAATTAAAAATGAGTACTTCAATTTTTCGCGATCGCACAATATATACAAATTACAAAATAACATGATGATAAATTATACATTTAAAATTCTCAAAGCAGCAGAGTAAGCAAAAATATGAGAAAAAAAATGTATGTAGAGTTCAAATTCTTCATATTATACGAAATTAATATGTCTCCAAGTAAAATTTTTCTTTTAATCAGTGCACACCACTCTAACAAAGATAGTCTTACTAAAAACCACGGTATGGTGAATGTGACAAATGATACTCGTTATTGTGCTGATTGTCCCTTAATATTCATCTATCGATCAAATTTTATTGTCAATACCTCATATTATATAACGCAATATCCTACAACACTTCATAACTCGCCATTTAGATTACTTCATGAACTACAAATTACTGCGAGTGCTCCATTAATTATGTTTTAAAATTTAAAATTTGAACTTGATAATTTTTTGAAGGTCTGTGGAAAACAAAGAAGAATGTAAAAAAAAAAAAATATATTTCCATAGCTTTTTAAATAAAAAAATGAGTATCATGTAGTAAATAAGACGTTTAATACGTTTTAAGACGTTACTCTAGTACTTAATTAAATTTTAACAGCGAAAATCATTTTCGTGTTTAAATAGCTACAATCTTAAAAAATAAGTTAATAAACAATCTCTCTTCTATGCTCAATACCAATTCCGAAAGATTCATTAAAAAAATAATTAACTTAATTATTCGTAATTATAAATTGTAATTTAATGTTGTCATTAAAATTTTTTTTTCTTCTTGTTTTGTTAATTTTTTCTACTTTTATTGTCACAATATCACTGTAAATTGTTTTTTCCTTCTATGTTTGTCATAAGCCTGTCTACTTAGCATAGTTGTTGTGCTGTCATAGTTTACGACTAAAAGCTAATAAATAAATTAAAAAAAAAAAATCCTTAACTAAAATAATATAAAATTTCCCCACATTGATGGAACTTAGTGCCTACGTTAGTCGTTTTTTCTTAACCTTTCATACATACATTATAATCGGGACCGGACTATTTTAAGGCCATAGTAAGCCCAAATTATATGGAATTCATATTATAGTTATCCAATAAAATTTTCGACAGCACCCTATCCTAAAAGTTATGTTTAGTTGAGTAATACCTAGGTTAATTTTGTTTGTAATTGCGTACATTGTGCTTTTCACAGGAGCCTTACACACGCCGCGTCAACATCAAACCCCGAGGCCTCCGCCGTCGCAAGCCAGCATCGGTAACAGAACCGTCAGACCATGGTTGGTTTATTGTTATCAATCACTTTATCGCTTTGGTAAGGTAGTGACTAAGGGCCGATAGCGATCCCATGTTAGTCTATTTTGTAGATAGTATAATATATTGTGTTATGTATATACGACAATTTTTAGTTTTTTATATCTAAGTTACATTTTCTAGGTATTCTTAGTAAATTAGATATGTTTGTACAAAAAAAGTACCTCGGTACTTATATATGAACATGTAAGTGTAGATATTTTCTAAAACTAAAATAACTAGCTTTAAGATTTTTACAACAATTTTAATTAGGAAGTTAAGTCTATTTATAAATTATTACATTTTTGTACAGTACAATTACTATATTGTATGTTAGTATGTTAATTATAACTTTAAAAATAATTTTTAAACATTTAAATTTATCATTTACTTTTATTATTTAATATTTAATCTCTATTAGTTGTGCTAAGTAATTTGTGGAATTAGATATATTTATATAAAAAAGCACTTTGATGCTTATATATAAATATGTAGGTGTAAATATTTACTTAAGTAAACAAATAATCCTGTGTCTATTGTTCTTGTTTTATTATTTTTAGTTGAATCGTGATTAAGTTTGAAGTCCTATAATATAAATTGTTCTATTATTTTTAATTCAATATTATAACTAATACCTAACTATAAAAAAAAAAAAAAAACAATTTGATGATTTTTTTTTGTCATAAATAATCATAATTTTGTCACAATTAACGTAATCATTTATTTTTATTATTTAAAATTTAATTTCTAGTGTTGATTTTATTAATTATTTTATTAGATATATTTATATAAAAAGGCACTTAGATCCTTTTTATATAAATATGTAGGTTAAAGTATTTGCTATTATTTTATAATATCTAATTTCATTCAGTTTATTCAAACACCCAATTAGATATATTTATATGAAAAAGTACTCTGATGCTTACATATAAATATGTAGTTGTAATTATTTTCTATTTTTTTTTTATTATTTTTTGATTTTTGGCATAAATAATTTTATTAGATATATTCATATAAAATGGCACTTTGATGCTTATATATAAATATGTAAGTGTAAATAACTTTTATTATTTTTTATTATTTTTTGATATTTGGCATAAAAAACTCAATTAGATATATTTATATAAAAAGGCACTTTGATGCTTATATATAAATATGTAGGTGTAAATATTAACTAAAGTAAACAAATAATCCTGTGTCTATTGTTCTTGTTTTATTATTTTTAATTGAATCGTGATTAAGTTTGAAGTCCTATATTATAAATTGTTCTATGATTTTTAATTCAATATTATAACTAATACCTAACTATAAAAAAAGTATAAAAATAAAAACAAGTAAAAAAAAAACTATTTGATGATTTTTTTTTGTCATAAATAATCATAATTTTGTCACAATTAACGTAATCATTTATTTTTATTATTTAAAATTTAATTTCTAGCCTTGATTTTATTAATTATTTTATTAGATATATTTATATAAAAAGGCACTTAGATCCTTTTTATATAAATATGTAGGTTAAAGTATTTGCTATTATTTTATAATATCTAATTTCATTCAAAGTTTATTCAATCACCCAATTAGATATATTTATATGAAAAAGTACTCTGATGCTTACATATAAATATGTAGTTGTAAATATTTTCTATTTTTTTTTTTATTATTTTTTGATATTTGGCATAAATCATTTTATTAGATATATTTATATAAAAAGGCACTTTGATGCTTATATATAAATATATAAGTGTAAATAATTTTTATTATTTTTTAATATTTTTTGATATTTGAGATAAAAAACTGTAATAGATATATTTATATAAAAAGGCACTTTGATGCTTATATATAAATATGTAGGTGTAAATATTAACTAAAGTAAACAAATAATCCTGTGTCTATTGTTCTTGTTTTATTATTTTTAATTGAATCGTGATTAAGTTTGAAGTCCTATATTATAAATTGTTCTATTATTTTTAATTCAATATTATAACTAATACCTAACTATAAAAAAAGTATAAAAATAAAAACAAGTAAAAAAAAAACTATTTGATGATTTTTTTTTGTCATAAATAATCATAATTTTGTCACAATTAACGTAATCATTTATTTTTATTATTTAAAATTTAATTTCTAGCCTTGATTTTATTAATTATTTTATTAGATATATTTATATAAAAAGGCACTTAGATCCTTTTTATATAAATATGTAGGTTAAAGTATTTGCTATTATTTTATAATATCTAATTTCATTCAAAGTTTATTCAATCACCCAATTAGATATATTTATATGAAAAAGTACTCTGATGCTTACATATAAATATGTAGTTGTAATTATTTTCTATTATAATTTAATAACTCTATTAGTATGTATATATTATAATAGAATATGGCAACAGCATAATAATATTAGTATGTTAGTACTTAGTATATCATTTTTTTTTTTGTTTGTTTAAAATTAGGTTATAAAAATACGAGTTGGTTTTTCGGGATATATTAGATATATTTATATAAAAAGGTATTTCGATGCTTATATATAAATATGTAGTTGTAAATATTATTTAATATTAGAATATAAATAAGTAGTTTTTGTTTGTTTAAAATTAAGTTCTAAACGATAAGATAAGGCATAGTATTTAATACTAGTAATTGTGCATCCATGGAATTAGATATATTTATATAAAAAGGCACTCTGATGCTTATATATAAATATGTAGTTGTAAATATTGTCTAATTAATAATAATAATAAGTAGTTTTTATTTATTTTAAGTTATGTTTATAATAATCCATTGTGATTTTAGCCATTATAATAGTATTAATAAGATATATTTTAATAAATGGGTACTTTGATGCATATAAGTGAAACGCGTAAACTGTATGAAAGTAAATATTATCTAATTTAAGAATAAAATTAGTTGTTTTTGTTTGTTTAAAATTAAGTTCTAAACGATAAGATAGGGCATAGTAATTAATACTAGTAATTGTTCATCCAAGGCATTAGATATATTTATATAAAAAGGCACTCTGATGCTTATATATAAATATGTAGTTGTAAATATTGTCTAATTATAATAATGATAAGTAGTTTTTATTTATTTTAAGTTATGTTTATAATAATCCATTGTGATTTTAGCCATTATAATAGTATTAATAAGATATATTTTAATAAATGGGTACTTTGATGCTTATAAGTGAAACGTAAAAACTGTATTAAAGTAAATATTATCTAATTTAAGAATAAAATTAGTTGTTTTTGTTTGTTTAAAATTAAGTTCTAAACGATAAGATAAGGCATAGTATTTAATACTGGTAATTGTGCATCCATGGAATTAGATATATTTATATAAAAAGGCACTCTGATGCTTATATATAAATATGTAGTTGTAAATATTGTCTAATTAATAATAATAATAAGTAGTTTTTATTTATTTTAAGTTATGTTTATAATAATCCATTGTGATTTTAGCCATTATAATAGTATTAATAAGATATATTTTAATAAATGGGTACTTTGATGCTTATAAGTGAAACGCGTAAACTGTATTAACATAATAAAATGTATATCATAGTTATTTAATTTCATTTGTAATTTTCGATGGTTATTATTGTATCTTCAACTTTGAAATTGCAAAATATTTTTTTATGTTGTCATTATTGTAGTACCATCATAATACATCACAATACAATGTAAGAAGATTAATTTGTAAAATATGTATCTGAATTGATTTCATTTTAAATTTATATATCAATAATTATATTATTCAACAAATGTTTTATAACTATTGAAAATTACATGAATAAAAAGCAAATATTTACATACAGTGTTCTATGACTTTATATAGTATTATTCACAAATTTGAATATATTATTCAATATATTTGTAGTAGAGGCAATTGAGGCAGGTATGAATAAAAATTAATTTTCAATTACATTTATGAATGTAAAATGTGGGAAATGGGTTCTATACATTATATGTTACTGCCCTACACAAGGTACCTAAGGAATACTTCAAATCATATCAAGCAAACGAGTAGAAAAAGGGCCCTTTCACACACAGCCACTCGGCAGCGCTACTGAGAAGCTCTGCTGTTGGAAAAACATTAGTTTATATAGATGGTTTCACACACAACCACGGCCACTGATCAGGGGCGGACTGGCCTGGCGGGACACCGGGAAAAATCCCGGTGGCCCGTTACAATAATAGATTAAATGGCCTGATAATATTTTAGAAATTAAAAATATAGGATACGAAAAACCATAAAAATATATTAAACATAATGCATAACCTTATCATCTCGTGTGATTTTAAGTATTATATTAATCGATAATATTATTATATTATTATGAAGTGAACGAGTGTATTCTCGATAAGCTATTTTTCGTTTAAACAATTTATACGACATACTGTCTGTAGTCTGTATCCATGTACAGATAAAATTAATATATAATATAAGCCGAAAAGCTTGTTTATTGATTTATTTATAAATTTTAAACTATTACAATATTATTATATGTATACTTGTAATAAGTAATAACAATGCCGCCGTCGCGCCGCCACCACACGGGCACACGGCACACATAGAGCGCCAATACTCGCACTTATCGCAGTCCACAGATAGCAAAAGCATTGCTGTGAATGTAATGAAAATAGTTCCCGTATTTTATTTTATTTTGTTTGCGTTAAATCGTTAAATGAGACTATAGTACTAATACAATATTTTAGTTTACTGTATTGTCTGTACTTATACTATAATATTATAGGTACATTGTACATTAACGTCTTATACAAAGGTTTTTTGAATTGATTAAATATTTAAAATGAATTCGGAGAATAAAAAACAGGTCATACAGAGTTCAAAAACTGTATGGCGTAACATAATGCCTGTTAATTTTGACGATCATCCTGGACAACCGAAAAATACCTTTAGGTATTTAATAATGGGAGGGGGAACCATGTTAGCGATGAACACAATTCGACCGGTGATGCAACTTCGTAAGTTTACATTCCAAATGAGTTATCAAACTAATGTAAATTTACGTCAAATTTATTAATACATATTTATTTGTTTGTTTGTGTTCCAGTAATAACGGAAACAAATCGGACTCAATGCTTGACGGTGCTGTCAAGGAAAATGTTACGTTGTATGCATGCATGCATGTGCAAGAATAAAATTAGTTGTTTTTGTTTGTTTAAAATTAAGTTCTAAACGATAAGATAAGGCATAGTATTTAATACTAGTAATTGTGCATCCATGGAATTAGATATATTTATATAAAAAGGCACTCTGATGCTTATATATAAATATGTAGTTGTAAATATTGTCTAATTAATAATAATAATAAGTAGTTTTTATTTATTTTAAGTTATGTTTATAATAATCCATTGTGATTTTAGCCATTATAATAGTATTAATAAGATATATTTTAATAAATGGGTACTTTGATGCTTATAAGTGAAACGCGTAAACTGTATTAACATAATAAAATGTATATCATAGTTATTTAATTTAATTTGTAATTTTCGATGGTTATTATTGTATCTTCAACTTTGAAATTGCAAAATATTTTTTTATGTTGTCATTATTGTAGTACCATCATAATACAAAAAAAATAAATATACGGGTAAAAGTATTCCATTTGAAGCTACTTTAAGAAAAGTATATATTGACGACATTTACAACCAAGTAATGGATAAAATTAAAATTGAAATTTGAAACGATCAAATTTGGGTTTCAGTTGATGAAACATGTAATATACAAGAACGATTTGTGGCAAATGTTATTGTTGGAATTCTTAAGCCAGATTGTGTTGGTCATTCATTTCTACTGCACTGAGAAGAGTTAGAAAAAACAAATCATAATACTATTTGTAAAGTCTTTAATAAAGCAATGACCGTTTTATGGCATTTTAGGTATTAATAAAATATTAAATATATTAAATGCATATTTTTTTATTTTTTGTGCATATTCTAGGGTTTAAGTGCATATTTTAGCGCTTATTATTGAGTTTTGAGGTAATATAAGTCCCGAACCCTGATTATAATATTCTTGTATATTATCAAGCTAATAGTGTTTTTTTTTAAAAGCTGACACTTACCTCGAGAGAACTTTAAACTACCCACGGCACTGGTCGAGTTCACCTCGTGCGCCAGTGGCGCAACCAGGATTTTCTTAAAGGGGGGGTCCAAAAGTATAATTATTTTAAATTAACATGCAAATTTAATTATTATTTTATTCTTTGTTTAATGTAAATATTGTAATTATAATGTAACATTGAATGATAGTTAAATGTAAAAAATAAAGGTAGGTATGTACAATGCTGTAGAGTTTATAAAATGAAATCTAAGCGATGGTTTGTACTGCTTAAATGATTTATTACTTTCTCAGGTGTTACACTGACTTCGTAGTGGATATTGAGAGCACCTAACGCATTGAGTCTTCTTTCTGATGTGGTATTTCTCAAGTAACTTTTGATTGTTTTAAGTGAGGAAAATGATCTCTCCGCCTCACATGAAGAAATTGGAAGTGTGATAAGTATTTGCAATAGCTTATATATATTTGGAAAGAAATCGGGATTGCATTCATTAAGTATTTAAATTACACTATTATATTGGATATAACTGTCAGTCAAATAACGATTCCATAAAATTGTTTCTGATTTAACTCGATAAAAATCATCAACATCGTTAGCATAAAACTCAACAAGTTTTCTAAGTTTTTCTTCATCAAACACTGAACTTTTAAGTAACATTTGAAATCCACATATTATATTTTGATGATTAACAAAACGATCATTTAATTGTTGTAAAAACAAATCAAGAAATGGTAGAAACAAAGTAATTCTAAAATATTCTTCGGGATCTTTGGTTGGAATATTAGCTCGGTTCATTTTTGTCAAACATTTTTATTATTTTAGAAAGACATGACACGGTTCAAGGGGCGGGGGGGGTCCGGACCCGGGGACCCGCCCCTGGTTGCGCCACTGTCGTGCGCACACTTGAGGGCTGTGTAGCTGTGTTATAAATATTATAATAATAAAAGTAGGTACATAACGCGTGATTAAATGTAAACATACCTGTTTTAAGTGTCGAATCGAATCGGGTTTTTTAACTATATGATCCAATGATCTGAAAAACATAAAATAAAATATCTAATTATACAATATGCATAGTATTATTATTATTTTCTTTAACTTTACTAGGTACCATTTCTTTCGATACATGTTATAGTGTATAATACTTCCTGTATACTTAATTATAATAAATTTTTGAAGTTGAAGGATGATTCAACTAAAGATAAAATATATACTGCGGCCCACGAGAGATCAGTACCTTCACGCGCATGTATAAAAATAGAATTACCGGCAGCGATGACGGCACGAAACTCGATTTCCCGCAATGTCCATTACCACACCGTTATCGGAACGCAGCCGGTCGGACGCTGAGTGGGGGTATGCTTTCAATCGGACGAGTTTTGATCGGAATGCGGTACTGATCTCTCGTGGGCCGCATTTTTTATAGCATGAACATCAATATGGCTACTATTATTTACACTTTCCCGAACTATACATATACAGTGAAACCTCTCCTTACGGACACCTCTCACTAGCGTACGATCTTTTGGGAACGGGAACATTTTTATTACCTTTCAGTAAGAAAACCCCCGAATAGCGGACACCTATTTTAATCTTAATTTAAAAATAATGGCATACCGACGACAGAAAAACGCGCTCTCGCTGGGACAACGATAACAAACTCGTTCATTAAAGTAGTTATGGGACGATAAGATATGAAAACGATGAAAAATTATTCATAGTTTAGGAGACAGTAATATTTTCTCTTCTACTGTAACTTTGGTAAATTAACTTACTAACGAAATTGTACAAAGATGGCATAATTATAAACAAGCCAAGCTGACCGGTTTTTTTCCATCAAATTTAATTGAATTTAATGTTTTGAATCTAAATTTAAATTAATTTATGTACCTACACCTTATTTTATAAATTTTTTTTATCAATTAACATATGTAGGTACTTATAAATATTATTATATCAAAAAACATTAAAGAATAACACTATAATGAAATGTGACCTAATGCATATTTTTTCCTTTTACACATTTACCCTTTATGCATTTAAAAAATGTACCACCTCTGAATAGCGGACACCTTCAAATAGCGGACAAAGTTTTTGTGACCGAGGGTGTCCGCTATTCAGAGGTGTTACTGTATAATAAATAATTATATGCATAATTAAAGGGCTTCAATTCAAAACAGACTTTTTCCAGTTTAATGAAATACGAGTTATTTTATCAAATCATATAGTAAATTATATAAGTGATCATATCATATCATTATTTTAAGCAAAATGCTTTTTATTTGAAAAAACATTGTGGACGAAAAACTACGTTTCATTCAAAATATCTCTTTTCCAATGGGCCATTTACTGCAAAACATTATTTTTCCATTTTACTTTAAAACGTACCATTTCCCATGTAAACAATATACCTCTCATATCCCATATTGCTCTATTTTTTTTATTTTCTTTTTTTAATTTTAGTATTGTCGGGGACATTACAGCAAGATAATGTACTATTTCCTTCAATATTTGTCAAAACATTCTAATACTATTATTCTGCAAAACACTTTTTTTTCCAATACATTAATAATGGGTAATAATTATTGCTTTTCCTAAACGGACTTAAATTATTTTAACAATTAAAATTAAAAAACTAATATTTATTAAACAATTTAGTAATTTAATTTACATATGTCACATGTTCATAAGAAATTCTGCATTATTTAATATATTATAATATTATATTTTGCATAACATTTAAATAAAGTATTTTAACTAGGTAAACGAGTACACAATTTTATAATTTATTTAGTTTTCATTTTATAAATATAAAGTTTTAACAAAAGAAACTTAAAATACCTTAAATAATATGTAGGTACTTCTGTAATATTTTATTTAAATGAATTGTTTTTTTTTAAATTTATAATTATAATATAATCATATTATTCAGTAATAATCCATGGTGAGTAAAATATGATTTAATAAAAAAAAAAAAAAATAGTGTATAATTTTTTGATTTTAAAACAGTTTTTTCAAAATGGTCCATTTCCGGAAAAATCACAATTTCCTTAAAACCAAAATTTTTTTTCTTATACAGGATGTATTGTATTTAGTGCAAAACGAACTTATTCCGGAAAATGTTAGTTTTGCAAAGTATAAGATTATTAAATCCTCAAAAAAAACTATATAAACTTAAAACGTAAAAAAATTAATAAAAATGTTTAAAATCTTAAAATCATAAGTATGATCTATACCAGTGATTCCCAACTGGTGTTCCGTGAGTAATTTAGGAAAATGTAAATTGATTAATAATATTTTTTATTTAAATTATGATTCAAACTTCGAATAGCTCTTCTTGCTAGAACGTCTCATTATCTTCTGATAAATTATTTGTTATACATTTTAATGTTTTAATAACACAGTAGATTCAGAAAAAAGTTCGAGAAATCGAGTTTTATTAAAAAATAAAAAAATAATATAAAATATGTATGTTGTATAATGTATATGAATAATAAATAATACGAATGCCTAAAATATATAATTTAAATACTTAAAATACTGAAATGCCCGAATAAATTATTTTTTTTTAAAAAAATCTGTCATTAAAGTTTGCTTAATATTACTTCTTTCTGCCACAACAAACATTTATCAATGTCCAAATAAGGAGTCATTCTCATTTTTTTTCATATTTCCACAGTTGAACTTCATTATTTTATCTTTCTATTTAATAATTGACGATGCATTTGGTGGAATATTGAATTCATTGGCGATTTCACATTTTTTACGGTCACCTTTTTCAACTAACTGTATTAAACGAACTTTGTCCGAAATTGAAAGAACATTTAATTTATATTTCTTTTCCATTTCACTACAAACGAACAAACGAACTACGAAAGACTACAAACGTGACTACCAACGCGCTAAATCGAAATCGCTATACTAAATGTACTGCACAATTCCTGTTTTAACCGTAATAAAAATATTATTTGTGAACTCGAATTAACGAAAAACGATTAATTTTATATCGAGTTATCGAGAGCAAGTCACTATTAAATGTAATAGTAGTTTCAAGGGGAATTCAAAATAGTTAAGATAGCGACGTTCGACATATTAAGAATCTACTGTATTATAAAGATATTATTTGTCATAAATATATATATATATATATTACTTGGTATTAAATAATTGACGAGCAGTCGGCTAGTGGGTTTCTTGATGGGAATTGGACTTTTGGGTCGAATGTGTACAAGAAAATGATTTTTCATGTTTCTCAAACTTGAATGCATTTATATATGAAAACGAGAGCTCATCGACACCGATAATTGCAGAGAAAATAAATGAGCATTTAATTAATTTAAAATCTGGATTACTCTCCTACTTTCCAAGAATAAACGAAGATTCACACAATTTGTGGGTACGTAATCCATTTTTATTTCAAAAGTAGCCTTTTAAGTACTTTCATCCATTGGATACGATTACTTGAAAAAAAATCTTCTTCTGATTTGAAAATCAAGCTCGAGTCACTTAATATTGAGGAGTTCTGGATGTCCATGGAAAGTGATTACGAAAAATTATCCATAAAGGCTGTCACTGTTTATATTTCATTTGTATGAAGACACTCACGGCTTGCGATCTGGTTTACGTGTACTTCCAAATGTATACTATATAGTAAATAAACACGTACACTTATTAGTTAAGTGTTTTACTTATTATTGTAGTATTGCTGTGAAGTTGTGATATGTCTTTAGCGTTTACGCATACACAAGGTGTTTTACATTTTCGAATATTAATGCGTCATCGTATACGCACCCCAGCTTATGTACCGTTATTTTTAAACATTGAAGTGTATTAAAATAAAATTTTTTACATTCTTACAAATTAATATGGTTGTCGAATTATTGAACATAAATGGCACAATGATGCCCTACACTATCATTCCAATTATTAGTGACGGAGCTTGCCTGTTTAGGACAATATCTTTTATGTTAAATGACATTCAAGATAAGGCCCAAGAAGTACGTAAAAAGATACCTATGTGATAAATCATTGGGAAGATTATTCAATAATGTCACATGATAGTGATGGAAATAATTATCGTAGTTCTGCTGACTACTTTACTGATATGTTAAAATTTAATACTTATGGAGGTTTATGTGAGTTGGTGGCAGCCGGACAATTATTATTTACGGTATTTATTGAGGTGTACTTAATTGGTATTTATTGAGGATTTTTATAACACCATAATGTATAAAATAATGTTACAATAATAATAAGAAGTAAAAATAGTAATAAGAATAATACTAATAATAGTAATAATAATTACAATTTGTCTAAAAATATTAAAATAAAGTAATTTTTTGCTGACTTCTGATTGTTACAATACATGGGCAACCTAGGATAAACTTATCTAAAAGGAGCCTGTAATAAATATATAAACTGATAAAATAAAAGTTATAGTAGGTTACACAAAAAAACTGTACACGGGCGAAGCCGGGTTATTCAACTAGTACAATATAAATAATAGCACAATAACAGTGGCGTCCCCTTGCCCTGCTGACACGATGTTATAAATTATGTGTTATAAATACAATCTACAAGATACATTTATGAATATACCTATTTATGCGTCACCCACAAGTACACAAATGCACAAATGCCTAGTTGAAAACGGACCAAATGCCCTTTGTATACTGAAATAGTGATTAAGATCTATAGTATAAGCGTAATAATAATATAAATTATGATGAACAGACGTACACTTGTAATAGTTTTGACTTAATTTTTCAACTAAAGCTAACCGTAATGAAAGCTACGAGAAAAAAAACTAAAAAACTTTGTGTCGCTTCTAGTGCGAGATACGTATATAAGTAGATAACAAGTTCATAATATGATGTTGCTCAGCGAGACCTTTATTAATTTATAATATACTGCGCATTATATATTTCACTTTAGATGGGTCTATAAATAGGTTTCTTTTTTCAAAAACTTACTACGCAGTAATAATAGCGATATACGCGCGTTCTATTGTTAGCCAAAGGACC
Organism: Periphyllus acericola; assembly: GCA_949715065.1. Classification (NCBI taxonomy): domain Eukaryota; kingdom Metazoa; phylum Arthropoda; class Insecta; order Hemiptera; family Aphididae; genus Periphyllus; species Periphyllus acericola. Next base: position 38,864,702 of record OX454264.1, on the reverse strand, counting down.
GCCGGTTATTGTTAACGCGTACACAGTGTGTCGATATAATTATTTATTGTACACGCCTATATATACTATTGTGTTCGGGTGTGTCATTTTCTCTCTTGAGATCGTAAACCGTTGAATGCCGACCGAGGGCCGAACAAAAATATATAAATAGGTACACACCTATAAACCCGGTTCTTCGATGATTTATAGTTGGGGGTGGTTTTTATCTCTCTTAAAATCGTAAACTGTTGCATACCGACCGAGGGCCGACAAAAAAATATATAAGAACACACCTTTACGCTGTTATTCGATGATTTACGGTCGAGGGGTTGTTTTTTTGTTGCCCCGTCCTCTATTCCAGCGATTTTAAGACGTAGGCCTCCCAAATAATGTACAGCGTCTTAAAAATTACAGCGCATTATACGCGAACGTTAGTAATACAATATAATAGCACAATAACAGTGGCGTCCGCTTGCCCCGCCGACACGAACCTTTATGTGTTATAAATTATCATCATTCATCGTGTCAGACGACGTTTTCAGAACGCCTACGCGCGCATTGAAAGCAATCGTATATTAGGTTTATTCCGTCCGAAAATTTGACATGGGTCTTGATAATCCTCGAAAACATCTGCCACGATAAGAACGCGGGATCGTAAAGGAATCTTGTGTAGGAATCCGACCGGCGACCACCCACACTTGTGAGTGCGCAGCATAATGATAAACATAGGGTGATTTTTTAACAATGCTCTCTCACTATTTTGGCCGTAAAATTGCTTAAATCTGGATAATTTGGAGGGCATTTTCCTGTGAATTTTGATGTATCGAAATCAAAATTCGAAATAATAGTTTTTGAATTATTCTAATACAAGTATTACGGAAAATATTCTTATAATGTATAATATTATGATATCATGTGTAATTACATGTAATCGCTAATTGCTCCCGATTCAAGATAACGCAAATTTTTACTTTCCATACGCAGCAATTTTAAATTTGAATGACTCCCCTAATGTATTTATCTGAATCCTGATTATATAACATCAACAATTTCAGATACATTAACTTAGTAATATTTTGCGTTAGAAATAGTGTTCCCATTTGAAAAAACAAAGTTTGTATAGACTTATCAACAGACACCCTTATATACGTTGCCACGAAAAAAAGTTAAATGAATAATAGGTTTTATGGTAACTTGAGCATTTAAATACAAATTCGAAATTTGAGCATTTTTACATCCCGAATACGGGATGAGTATGATTAAACATTCACCCTGTATAACAATACAACAATACATATTGACTATATTGGTGTTATCGGACCGGTCGAAAGCGTGGGTGTACGATTTACGTATAAATGTATAGAAATATATATATAGTGACGCTGGAGTGTGCGACAGACGCACTCCTGTAGGACATGAACTTTATTTTTTTTCTACTTCGTGTGTGATCGATCGCGATACATATCCAAGTGTCCATTATACTTGTACATGGTAAATAATATACAACGTGACGTGATAAATTTGGATTTCACGGGATTTCGAGAAAACGTCTTCAATATAACACACTAATAATTGTGTACATACGCACTTCATTTTTTAGAATATATCCGAAAAGTACCGACGCGCATTGTGTCAACGGCTTATAAAAAAAAGCCGAGAAATACGAAACAAATAACGCGAAAAAAACGGAAATGCAGCGAAAATGATATGACTACCGATTCTAAGGTCGTGATATTATTTAATATTTATTAAAAATGTGCGGTGTGCAATGCAAGACAACAAATTCTACGAAAAAGTTAACGAGTTTTTGTTCACGACATGTATATGAAAACAAATATTTAACATAGCAATAATCCGCTAAAGAATATTGTAGAACGCTAAAAATGAATATTATATTATTATTCTCAGAAGTCCTATCCATTACTATTTTGAAGTGTCAACAAAGATATTATTCACGCATTTTTAACACTGTTTTTTGAAGCAAAATCATATTCTAAGAATATAGTCGACTCGCCGTGGGAGCAGAGCGGGAGGTGTACAATGAAATGCAAAGGTTCTGTGCATTTAATATAATACCGCAGATGAATTAAAAATTAATGAAAATGTTCGAATAAAGACTGTGTAATGTAGATAACATTTCTGACAGTCATCAATATTGTTTATTCTTGCTGCTTATCGCGGTATATTTATATATTGTTTGGTCATTAATATAAGACGTAATCAGTATTGAAAATGCTAAACGAGGTAACGCATAACTATAACGGATCATAAAAATAATTAAAAATCACACAAACGTGTTTTATAATATTAAAAAAATAATAAATATAATATTAAAATTCTGTGTTATAAGTAGGTATAGGGACTACATACTCTAAAAAACCGTAAAAAATGCATTCATATATGCCCTTCAAATGTATCGCATAAGCTCTATAAAATATGCTTAAATGCTTAAATATGCTCTTGAAATATTTCATGTTCTCGGTATACGTGTTATTGACATTATAAAACAGACCTGCGATTTACTACTTGAATATTGTTTTTTTTTTTTTATTTCCTACGACAACGATACGTTGACATACGTATTTATACTTGTATTGTCTTTTAAGATCATTCCAGCTACGTCGTTCCGCGTAAGTCGTGTACGTATAAAGTTCAAATAGTACCTATTCAACTGCAATACAATAAATGGTGCATTTTATTATTCGTAAGTAGGTACCTACTCGTATATATAAAAAAAAAATATAATTTTCAAAATAAACAATTTTCAATTTTTAAACAGGATCCACCGATGCGTATTGCCTTAAATTCCCTAAAGACACATCGAAGTTACAACAGTTCAACAAGTACTGACCGAAATCCTTATATTTTGAATACTACGCTCCCGTGTCTCCGATCGCGTGCGCGTTCGGGGCGTCGCATCGTGGTCGTTTAAATATTTCTAAAGACGATTATATCGCGTACGCATAAATAGTTCGTACACAATACAGTTTTGCAACACGGGTGTGCTTACAAGTTCATTACCGGCTCGTTGAATAATAGCTCGTAACGGATATTTATTGGCTTGTTATTGCTACCCTTCCGACAACGACACAGGATAATAAAATTACAATCGTCGTCGTTAATGCCGCGTACCGCCCACGTTGACGCCGTGTTTTCGCGGCCAGAAGTTAACAAGTATTGTTGTATACTAAGCATTGTCATGCAGAGAGTAGCATTCGAATAGAGAAAAAAAAAGCGATGTTTGTGTAACGTCCCTTGGTCCAGCATACTGTATCAAATTGTTATTTCACAAATATATTTTAAGCAAATGTCTGCAAATCGATAATGATTACAGCGCCTAGCGCGTTGCGTTTTTATCTCGACAAAGGAGTTGTCTGCTGCAGGAAGAAGGGGAGGGCATAATACCGATTTGAAAAGGGCTTTTATTGTTTTGATTCGTGTGTTCCGTCAGAAGTTATACAAGTTGGAATTGGTCGGCGTGCACGACAAAGGTTCTACATACACATATACCTAGTGGTCGTGTAACTCGCGATCACTACAGTACAGGACGGTTGTGTAATCAAATTTCGTCTGTATATGACATAGCGTATATTGATCGGTACAATTAATATTCAAACACACGCGGGGTTATACACAATGCGCGTACAACAAATAATATTATAATAATACGGCATATTGTTTATTATTGTTTATACGCGTGTGTTCTGTAACGCGAGATTGACGGATCAGATAAATCCGTACAGCGACTGACCACGTTCTTGGATTGAATAATTTACAACAATACAAATATTACGTATAATTATTATTATTATTATTATTTCGTACAGTGTTCATATTATAATCAGTAATTATTAGGCTAAATGGGATAAAATATATAATATTATAGTACAGTATAATAACACAACACAGCACAAAGATGACATTTATAACGGATGAATATAATTTTATAAGGTAACAGTAAGTTAATTAGAACAATAAATAAAATAAAATTGTAACAATCAAGCATCGAAATATAATGATATTATTCTTATTATATTACGAAGTAGTGCTCGCGTGTTTCGTTCGGTCAAACATTAAGAATACAAACCCATTAAGCGGAGCTGTAGAGCCCCGTGAAAAGGAATACCTATTTTTTTTAACTATAAAAACGTACGGGACAAAAGTCAATATGAATACAATGCATTAAGCAAACATTATATTGTGCATTGTGTGAAAAAGAAAATATTTTTTTGAATTTCATCGAATTATTAATACCCGGTAATATTATAATCTGACGGCGACCTTTAGCGTCATGCTTGGCAAGCGTTCATCTACCGAGCGACCGATATGAATACGAATAAAAGATTTTAACTTAAAAAAAGTAAAAATGATAATTATATTTTCCTGTAAACGTGAATTTTAAGAGTTTTAATGAAATAATCATCAATAAACAATTTATATTTATATTATATTTGATTGTTATTTTAATTATTAAATTACGATATGACCGTCTCTATACCTTAATGAACTAAACTAAAAGTCATAAGCTAAATATAATTTGTAATTTTTAAAAACGCATATTACATCAGTATTCAGTGCATAATTATTCCATGCTTATTGTATTATCTTTTAAGTTTTAGTGCATTTACAGCAATGCATTTACATAATCTGTCCTGCCTTAATACTTGACGCATTTTGAAAACTTGAGTGCATCCTACGTCGCCGCCATGGACGCGCAATTATACCTAGGGACCCCCCATGAACGTTTAATCCGGCAATGAAAAGAAAAAGATGTGATGATATAATGTGTGAAGCGCGCAGACCGAACGAAATAGGTCTCACCTCCATAAGTGTTCATTGCGTGCGCTCGGTAAAACGACGTTTTGTAGCGGAAAATCCCTATAATAATAATATAACTCAGTGGCGGAACTTGGTAAGTACTAGAGATACGAGCAGGTGTGGGGGGTCATTTCCTTTATGTATAACTAATATTTTGTTTTTACATAAAAGTTATTCATGTTTAATATCTTACTTCATTATTATTTACAAAATTAAATATTTAAGTTATTTTAAGTATCTACGAATTAACACATTTAAAAATAGTGACTGCTTTACCATATAGATTAAAAAGCTAAAGTTATACTTATACATTCAGCCCAAAATCGTCTCAACTCTTAATTATGCGATTTTCTAAAAATTCTTTCTTATTGCACATAATGAAGTAATATAGAGAAACCAAAGTGTCAAATTAAAATGTTTACAATTTATCGATTGGTACTTTTAACTCGACGCGTGACGTCATCACAGTAACATTCTCAGTATCGAACGAATTTTCGGAACGAACCCCAGACTCGGTTGCCATGGCGACATAGTGTTCGTGTGCGCGTGTGGTGAAAAAAACTAATACTAACATCAATATTTACTCGTATTACCTAGCAACCACTATACTCAACACGTTATTGATCGATTCTCATGTTGGTGCTGATATCGCAGCATATCACGTCGTTGTTTTATCATGCGCGAAAGTTATGTGCTGGCCGGGAGAGTAACATTTGCGCGACACGGATGACTGAATCAATAGATTTTAAAATTGTATTATTTGTTTTGAAATGGATTACAAATTAGTTACTGCTGTGAACGATGAAAAACTTCGATATTACCCCGTTCAATATAAAATGAGTGATAGATACTGCAAAGACAATATTATTATTGTTAGGAAAAAACCATATATGGATATAAATTTAAATTGCCATAAGGGAAGTTAGTATCAGTGTTATGTTGTTAAAATATGCCCACAAGTAAATAATAATAATAATGATATGTTAAGTATCATAGTATTATACATTTCTTTTTATTGCGTTTCATTTATTTTGCAATATTTGTGATTAATTAATTTTTATTTTTTCGTTTATGTATGTTGATAATCATACAATTACTGAAAAAATGTACATAAGGTAGAATGTAAAAATATTGTTATATTATCTACATTTGTAGAATATGGTACAGAAAAATACAATAAAAAAAAAATAAAAAAACTACTTATCCATTATAAAAAATATCAAAATTTCTGATAAAGTAATAACTGTTTTCAGTAAACATTATTAAATATTCATTTTTACTGTACTAAAACTTTTTTTCCTCTCTAATTAAGCGATTTTGTCCTGGGGCCGCGGTCGGTGGAATCGTCTCCCGCCTGTGGATATTATTAAATATGTTTCAATTATAAATCCATTTTCGTCCATTCAAATCGTGGCCGTCACGTATTAATCACTATAAAATAAAAAAATAGACAAACAGGTCAAAAAATTATATTATTTTCTAAATAGGAATCAACAAAATGTAAATTGATTTTCTTAAACTAAATCCGTACAAAGTCTAACTCGATCATACGAGTACACGAATACGTATACTACTGAATGTAATTATTTTCAATCGACCCCTGAAGTCAGTCCCGATGATAACAACAAAATATGATTTTCTACTACTTATGATTCCCATAATTTCAATATCAACTAGCTGGAGTATATTTTTTCTCTGTACTGATCGTTTTGTATATTTATTATAAGACAGCCTGTCTAGACGTTAGTCTATTGAAATAAACGAATAAATAATATTTTTCTAAACTTTGCCGCGCTGTGAGTTGCATTAACAATTAATATTTTACTAAAAAAAAAAACATTTCGATGCAATTATTTTTCATATCTCCATACACGAATAGCACTCTGTATAGTTTAAGATTAAAATGTGCGTATAATGTACCTTATATTGTACCTATATGCCGAGCTTATATCGTTTTCAATTATCCAGCGCAGTGGCGAGCAATGGATCGTATTCGAATATTATTTATTGATTTTCGATTAATAATAACGCGTTTCGATCGATCGTCATCATATTCTTTGTATACAATAAAATACTTATATTTATTGTTCGACAATTTTCTTTCATACTTTAATCACACACGAAATAGTTTTATGTTTTCCGAGCGACAACACCGACGAGCAATAAAACGAGCCAGGGTTGGACTGCCCAAAATATTATGGGTTTTACCGAAATCGTAATATAATGTACATGTGTTTATAACCAATGCGCGTAAAGTCTTGCGTCGGATTACTCCGAATCGTTAAAAAAAGGTGTGTGAGGGACGAGGAATGCGTGTTGCATATACCGCGAGAAATTAATATCCATAACGATTATGTGCGTACAATTTTAGTACACCGTGTCCCTATTTTTTTTTTTAATGCACCAACATACGTTCTATAACTGTACACTAAAAACTGTGTAATATTTGTTATATGCAGTGGGTATTAGACACATAAAACCATGATTAAAGTAAGTTAATAAAGTTTTGTATTTGTGGACAGATGTTTTTGAAATAAAAAAAAAATAATAACGTCATATGACATACGAGTAAATATAAATTCAATTACGTGTATTTACGTATTTATATATTTATGTGATTATGTGTATAACGTGATATGCGATGGTACGTCGAGTGGTTATTAAAAGAGTAACTCATTAGCTGTTCAAGTTCAGAAGCGTAAATACGTGAAAAACTTTCAGATGTACACCAGAAGTTACGTGTATTTACTTTTAGACGGAAATGGGCATAACAATTATTTAACGTTTGTAATTTAGAGATTTTTTCAATAATTTTTCTGACACGAAAGAAACAATTAAAATTATGCTATATTCATCCAGCAAGCCATTTATAAAGTTTCATAATATTATGACCTAATGGCTTTAAAATACAAGACTTGACTTAAAATATGTTATTTAGTACCAAACTTAAAATAAAAATAGAGATATCGTCGTAAAAATGTATTACAGTTTTAACTTAAAACATGGCTCGATTAAAAAAAATATAAAACACTATTTCAATATCAATATTAAACATTTAAATTAAATTATCATATTGTTCAGATGTTTGCGCTTCGTAGATATATATGTACTTTAAATAATATCAAATTGTTCAAAATAAAATATAATTCATCGGGTCTGTAAAAAAACCACGTATTTTATTAAAAAAATAAAACTTAACACGTGAGCATACAGATGACGCATTGACGCGTGACATTTTGAATCACATTTTTTTGTACACAAAATGTTTTTTTTGGTTTGACATTTCGACTCGTATATGATGATCAATCGCAACAAGACAATTCAATATTGTTATGACAATAATATTTATTGATCACTTTTGGAATATTTTGTGAACAAACATTTCACTAAGGTAGTAAGGTACACTCGTGTAATCGTCCATAAATATTATATCAATTGTATGCACATTGTACACGCTCGGTAATGATATTTTATTTTGCCTATTTCAAAAAAAAAATGTATACGTCTAAAACATTTTTTTTGAAATAGGCAAAATAAAATATCATTTATATATGAAAGTTAAAGAAAAGAGTTGTGCATTCGAAAACCAAATCCTAATCCTAATATTAAAAGCTCATGAAGAAATCATAAGTCACGAATTTTAAAAATGTATTCAATGTAATTAAAATGTAGTTTATTTGTTCCCTCCGTCTAGAGTGTACTTGATAGTGGTCACCAAATGGCGGCCCGTGGGCCACGTCCGGCCCGCGAACACACTTTATCCGGCCCGCAGACAAGGAAAAAAAAAGTAAATACCGATTAAAAAATACGAATAAACTTCGATAGCAAACATACTTGCCATTTTTCCCACTAATTTTACCCTTACTTTGTATTTATATTATAACATTTCTGTTAATTTGTATTTTATTTATTTATTTTTTTTCAATTTATTATTTTTTATTTGAGTTATACTTTTGCTTCATTACATAGTGTGTTAAAAATACTTGTTTGGCTATTTTGACGGCTCCCGAAAATTTTCAAATTTCCCGATCCGGCCCTCCAAAAATATTGATTGGTGACCCCTGACTCTAGACTCTAGACCACCATAGCAATGTCTTAAATTATATCTAATTAAATGTTAAAGACGTTACGTCGTTGTCGTTTTTTAACTAAATTCAAATGTTGATCATTCACAAAAATAAATCTTGATTCCGTATTTTCGGGAAGCGTATTACGCAACGGAAGCATAATAGCAAATATATCATCAATATTCATTCAAACATTGTCTACTTGATAACACAAATTGAAAAAAATGTATTATCTCCACTGTTGATGTTATACTTAGGAATTACGAATATGTTCAGTTATACGGATAAGTTCCGTTTCTACATTGTATACGGAAACCAATATCAGACGATTACTAGCTAATCATCAGTTAACCCTGTTTGGTACATATCGTATAAAGTTCACTGGTGATCAGAGATTGTCGAACCGAGCGTGTACGATGTGCATACAATTGATATAATATTTATGGACGACTACACGAGTGTACCTTAGTGAAAAATGTTTGTTCACAAAATATTCCAAAATAAATATTATTGTCTCGACGATGATTGATCATCGTACGCGAGACGAAATGTCAAACCAAAATAACATTTTGTGCACGACGAAAAAAAAAAACCGATAAATAATCGTAAGTACGTTTATCCGTCGTGCGTATCCGCGTAACGCGTCGTAAGGTTGCCGCGTGTTTTTTTTTTTTTTTTGGTTTTTATTTGAAATCGAGACGTTGAGATAAAATTGTCGGACCACGATTCTCAGTCGAATGCGTCAAAAATGTATACGCGCAACCAACTCAAGTCTGCCAGTAATTTGCATTCACGCACCGCTCTACCGGTCACTCGGCGGCCGTCGGGACCACGCGCGAACCTTGAATCGACCGCAGTACGCCCGCGCCGCGCCGTTTGTGCGTCCGTGCGTACGCGAGCTGGTCGAGGAGATCGTGCGTGCGACCGCGCCGACGTGAGAATCCGCCCGCCGCCGTACACGTCGCTCGCCGATTGTCTCCGCGGTTGTCCCACCGGAGTTCTAGACAAATCCATTGCTTGCCTGCCGCCTCTTTTCAATAGTTATGCCGTCTGGAGGGAGGGGTGAATGGAAAGATAAATATTAAAATAAAAATAAATATTAAAACAAATGCGATGAAAATACTAGAAATTCTAGAAACTAGTCTTACACTAGTATTAAAAAAAAAAAAAACTATATGAAACGCCTACATCTTACGTAGAAAAAATGCAACTACAATAAAGCATATAACATTTATTTTGCGAGAATTTTCTTGGGAAAAATCTGTCAGTAAAGAATTAAACGCAATTTGGTTCATTATCGTATCCGATTATTATTGTGTACATATTATTGTATTTTTAGCCGATCTCAAATCGTTTTTTCGCCATAACTCGGCCGCTATTAGACTTAGAGGGCTGGAATGGTCTCATTGGAACCGCAAGGAAATTCTACGTCGATTTAACTATATTTGGACCCGATCGGATGAATTCCGACCGATAAAGAGCGTTTTTAAATTTTTTGAATCCGAATATTCTTCGAAATATTTGATTATACAATAATATTGTGTACAATAATTATCATATACGATAAATCAGTAACGCGGTGTGAACATTTCTGAATAATTATGCACAAAAGTATTTTAATGTCCTTCTACCCCTTAAGAAATGTTTCAGATTTGTATTTATTCTGGTCTTGTACTTAATAAATAATAATAATAATAATAATCTTATTGCTCGTAAACAAAGACATTCAAATCGTAAAACTAGTATTATAGAAGGAATTACTAGCTTACATTTTGATAATAAATAAGAAAAATAAAAGGTTGTTAATAATCAAATTATAAAAAAAATGTAATAAAAAATCTATGGGTGTTTTCATTCTCAGTATAATACAGTATAATAATAGTAATTTATAAACGCAATTTTTGGGATTTAGACCAGCGATTCTCAACCTTAGGGTCGCGACCCAATTGTGGGTGGCCAATAATTTTTAATGGGTCGGCTAATATTTAAAACGTTGATATTTTTATTTTATTTTTGAGTCTTATAAATAATAAATTAAACAGTTTTCGTAAATTCTTCTAAGAGTAACCATTATGACTTATGAGTCATTCACAATATTGATAATATTGGTACTAAGGCTTGGATCATACTATGCGTTTTGTCGGTTACCGACAAAACGCAACCGATCGGTAATAGATTCGCAACACCTAAAATCAATATGATTTCAATGGAAACAGCGCTATCGCGACCACATTATACCGATTTTCCGTAGCCACCGGAATGAAAAGCTTATCAATTTTATTCGTTTCTGTCAACTGATAAAGTATATAGCTATAAGTTATTGTTATAGTATTTGATGTGTTTTTGACCACCATTTATCTTAGTAGTTAGTACCAATTATCAATAATGCGAACGTCATATTTTATCTATTCGTGTAGTTATATCTAACATATACATTATACATATGTGCGAAATATTCGTTAGCATAAGTATAATTTTATTCGTAAATTGACTAATAATTTTGTATATCTATTTAAATTTAAATATTTATAATGAGTAAACAGACATCACTATCATCTTTTTTCAAAAAACCTGTGGTAATTAAAAATAATGAAAATGAAATGACGGAATCAAATGCAAATGAACAAGAAATAGAGATGGACGAAATGCCTAGAAAAAAGGTAAAAACATCGATGAACTACGTATATAAATACATTGATATATACATTTTCATTATTTTTTTAAAAAAATGATGTACAATACAATAATTAATAGAAATTTTTATTTTTAAATATAATGTAATTAATATTATGTCCTGTTAATAGCGTAAGTAATATGAGTAAAAAAATTTATTAAATTAAGAGTACCCGATAGTTATTTTGTATTACTCTATTGAACATTAATTATAAAAAGGTCGCATGAAAAATTTGGAAAATATCTTGGGTCGCCACTACACAAAGGTTGAGAACCGCTGATTTAGACAATAATAGTGAGTATAAAACATAAATACAATATTTCAGTACAATTATTCTTTTTCTTTTTTCTCTTTTACATGATTGATATATGTGATCATTTATCACGAACAATATAAAAAATATTAACAATGACAGACAGATAATTTAAAAGTCTCGACAATTCTGCCTGTCTTAATATCTTAATAATAATAACATATAGGGGTGTCGAACATTCTATCATAAGCACTTCACACAGACAACATAAGCCACATAATTACCTTTATTACTAAGACTAATGTTAATAGTTTATAATCTGTAACTTGTATATATAAATAATGTATCTTAAGAAAATATGAACCTTTGAAACTTTGTATGCCAATGGCCATAGACGCCGAGGTATAATTTAAAAAATAAAAAATAATAACATACATTTCTCTCTAATTTTGCATCGATGTATTGCTAAATACAACAAAACCATACATATATATATATAATTTTCAAGCCGTAATGCTTAATTAGCGAAGGCTAATTAGTCATTACATTTTATAAAAGACACATGCATTCTACAAAAATACGTGTGTTAAATTGGTTGTAGTTATTCTGGAAGCTTTATTGTACAATAATTGGTCATAAATAGGGAACGGATTTATATGTAATAAAAATACAAAAATATGTACATATATATGGAAGTATAATTTATAAAATATGTGCTAATAACATCCAAATATGTGGGAAAACAATTTAATTAAATTAAAAAAAATAAATACAATTAAAATTATTAAAATTATTAAAATTATTAAATTATCAAAATGATTTGTTGCATTGAATTATTACAATTTCTTTTAAATTATCGAATGTTAAATGTCGCCTATTAGGTCTCAAAATATTTTTAAAACGGCTAAATGATCGTTCCACATCAACCGATGTAACTGGAGCATATTTGAAGCGCATAATATCAGAAGGCGATAATTCCAAATTTTTAGAAGAGTGTCTGCCACTTATTATGTTTGTTTTAAAATCAATATAGCCTGGATTTTTTTCTGTAACTGCATGAATTTTCTTTTTTACAACATCTCCTATTGGTCCGCTTACGAGTTTTAATTTTTCAATCGCTGAATCAACAATTTTCATACTATAATTTAAGGACGTATTTTTTGTTTCTAATTTTGTAATTGTATGTGCAATAAAACTAAAACTCACTGACACGCGACACACAGTAGAACTTGACCATCGCTTTTAAATGTCTCGTTTGGAAATTCATTAAAGTACTGAGAAACTTTGGACGAAATAGTTTTACTAATTTTTGGCATTTTTGAAATTTGTGTAGGTACGTACGATTACAGCCTGTAAATTATCGCCTGTCAACCCGTCTGCTATCGATTGTCAATCGTATATTAATGTATACTATATTAAGATATCTATTATATCTATATGAAAATTATAAGATAACGACTATAAAAACTACTAAATATTTGCTCCACGTGGATTGTCACAGTTCATAATGGCTGTTCTTATGGCTTGAAAACGTATGAACGATGAAATGATAAAATATGTTTAAAAATATTTACAAATTAGTGAAATATATAAAAATATGTAATTATACCAAAATATGTAAAAATATGTAAAAATATGCATTTACATATAAATCCGTTCCCTAGTCATAAATCATAATATTAAAAATGTAACTTGTAAGCAATTTTCAAAGCAAGTCATTGTTATCTAAATTATTTGAATTTACTTTACCTATACGTATTTGCGTATATACGTTCAATGCGAATGATCGAGAATGAGTGTCCGAGGTAAGTTGTAAAAGTTTACCTACGGCATGGGGAAAAAACGGGAAAACGAGTTGTTACTAAACCATTATATTGCGTTGCATCAGGATTTATAGAACATTTAAAATAAGCCTACAGGTATTATGTAAGCTTAAATAATGTTATATTTTAGGATGCCAGGCACTATCATCAACCGACCGTTCCTTTCCGGTGAACAATAAAAACCAACATTTTAATGCTTCTACATAAAATAGCCATATAAGTATACTAACGCCATGAACATTCAATATTTAACTATGATTTATGGATGTAATATACATAAGCACTGCGCACTATAAAAACGCACATAAATAACTTGGATGAATGTAAACTGTGGACGAGTACGTGGTAGGTATTACTAGTGATGGGTAAATACCCGATAAATAAATTTAGGGTAAATAACCAGGGTATTTACACGGTATTTAAAATAAATACCCGGTATTTTGGGTATTTATTTTTATTGCGTTTTTCTATTTTATTTCAATGTTAAATAAATTGTAAAACAATTTACCAATATAATGTAACTAAAAAAATATTAATTGCAATTTGTAATTAAATATTAAGATAAATCATGCTAAAAACTTATGTAGTGTTAAAGCTTTAATTATTTATCATGGTATAAAAGAATAAAACATAAAAAATTTACAAAATTCTCTTAGTAAAAATAAAAAAATGCAATCCTTTGATTAATATTAAAATATATAGGTAAACCAACTTCAGCAGTGTGACGGCCGCCGGTGCGATAAAAAAAATAAATACCCGATTTTGGAAAGGTATTTATGTCATGGGTATTTACCCAGGTATTTACCCGAAATAAATTTCTTACCCATCGGGTATTTACCCATTGCCCATCATTAGGTATTACACTTGCCCTGATAACGTACAAGTTTATATAATACTCAACAGAATTTATGATGGCAAACAAATTACTGTAAACATGTACTCGAAATAGTATTTTGGTACTATCCAAGTCTACTACGCCCATCGCGAAGAAGATTAAAACGGTATTAATAATGCATTATGAAATGTATTATTGTACCGTACCAAGAAACGTATACCAGAGCCTCGAAATATTTCTCGCGGATCACGGCGATATATGTACTAGATTAAACGACACGCAGCTGGTGTGTCGGGCATTTAGCCGCATAGGCACAACTAGACCACAAATATTGGGGGTGCTGAAATTATGGAATGCTCCACCGTGGGGTAATTATGCTCCCAAGCCTCCAAATACTACATCTCAACTTATGAATTACAATAAACGTTATTTATTTATTATATAACGAGGGGGTATCGTGATATAACAAACCTTAAAATGCATGAAATAATGCCCTAAGAAATGATCATACGAGTATATGCTCTAAGAATATGCAAAAATGATTTAATGTGCTCTAAAAAATATTTTCTTTCATAAACTTTTTTCTTTTTCGAGTTTGGTCTTAAACAAAACAACAATTTAAATTATAAATAGAAATTATTGTGTTTATGATTTGAATATTTATTTTTATTAATTCTTTAACTATTTTTATCGATATGGTGTTTTCTTATTTCTAGGAAATTCATATAAAAATGCGTAATACACGCGAAAAAACGTGAAATAAATAAAACTTAAAATTAAATTATAACAGAAGATATGGTATTTAACTGTTATCATCACGGTTGGACCTAAAAAAACAAGGGTGATACTCAATTCGATCTAGATTCTAGGGGATGGTAATGAAGTTAGCCCCCCCCCACCTCGTCCGATTCGTTCCAAACCAATGCCAATATTTTGCAAGTTAATTGCAAATAATTGCAAATTGGTTTTTACAATTTGCAAATCACGTATGGAGTGGCAAAGTAGGTTTTAAGGTAGGGGTGGCTAACTACAGGCAGCCCCCCCACCTCGTCCGATTCGTTCCAAACCAATGCCAATATTTTGCAAATTAATTGCAAATAATTGCAAATTGGTTTATACGATTTGCAAATCACGTATGTCGTGGCAAAATAGGTTTTAAGGTAGGTTAAATAAGTGTTATGTATAACGACTATATAACTATAGTTTCGATCGTTGGTCATCATCAGGATATAAAAGCACAGAAATTAACATTTTAAATACTGTCGGCCCGATATTATATTTATATTTTCAATAACAAATTGATTTTTTATTCAATATTTTTTAATAAAAAAATGCATAACTATTTTATTAATATTATTATTATAATTATTATTATTTGTAGAAAAGAAGACCATTTATGTTATACTTAAATTTTTGAAGAAGTCAAAGAAGGCTGGTTAATGATTGCTATTGGTTTTTACTACTATGATTAGGATTATTATTATGACTGAAATGATACATTTTTTAAATTTAATATTATGATAAAAATGCAAAAACTATTATTTTTATAATTATTCTTAGGTTGTTTATTAGAAAACATTCAAAGAAAATGCAAAATTTATAAGTAAACTACTTATAGATTCTGCAAAGTAGTTATAATAGTAGTCATAATTTTATACGATGAATTGACAAAGAAAAAGGTAAATAAAATAACAACAGCTAGTTAAGTACAGCTAGCTGTAAAAAAAAATTTGCAAATTATTTGCAATTAATTTACAAAAAATTGGCATTGGTTTGGAACGAATCGGACGAGGTGGGGGGCTAACTTCATTACCATATCTAGGGGTGCTATAGACCCTCTTGCGCAACCGCGTGTAGGTAGTTTTTCTGCGACTCGATGACATTTAAAAAAGATAGAGAACCTATGTGCCTACGGTACACGGAAACCGGAAACTTATAATACTTCATAAACGTAATGCATATTACTCGTATATAAGTCACGCGTGTTGTACACAGTAAAATTAGTATACGTGGGTGAACGCAAACGGACGCATAAATCAATGCGCACACAGTGTGCGCAGTAAAAATGTGATTATTTATACATGTTTTTGTGAAGAGGGATTGATTAAAAATGTTCCGTCAGCAGTGAATGTTTATACGAAGAAAATCCTCAGACTGTCGACAATCCATTGGCATAACTCGACACGTCATCATCGGAACGTTCGTCGGAAAGGTTTGTACGATTTCGTGAAAAGTTCTCACGTTGATAATGTGCGTATAATTAGTTCTGACTTGAACGAATTCTGTTTGAAAATGTCCACATTTAGAACGAATAGAAACAACTGTAGTTATCGTTTTCGTCGTTCCAAATGAAGACGTTAACGGTTTTCGAAACAATTGAGAAATAAAAACACACAGGTACTTACACGGTTTTTCGTAACAACACTAATAAGTAATAACCATTACTGCATGTGGTGGAGGGCAGGGACGTCATTTCATCATTTTAACTGGGGTGGCAAGACCTACCGAGTGGTAAGGAATACTCACTGGTAAAATGGGGTCCGGGTGACCTCCCCGACCCATTTCCCGAATTTTTTTTAAAAAACTGGCTTTAAATTTATTAGTTTTTGAAACTCTCAGACTATTTCTACAAAAATTTAAGTGCTAATAATTTATCATAAAAAATATTATTTATAATGATTTGAATTATTAACTAAACCACATGTAAAATAATTATCATTCACACACAACTTAAAAGTGTGCCTAATTTTAATTTATGTATGCCTTGCCCATTTGTTTATAAAAAAATGATAAATAAAGTAAACATTATACAAAAAAAAAAAATATTTTAAATTATATCATCATACATAAGTTATTTTCACACAAAATTAAGTCTTCTCTTCTGGCTTAAATTAAATGTGTACCAGTAACGAACTTTGATCTAATATAATATACTAATATAGTAAAAATAGCAGTTATACCATTCGAGGTAGAAACTAAAAATAACCGATATTTCTCAAGGAAACTAGTACCGACGTGTAGTATCGTTGTCGCGACGCTGATAATGATTTTTATATTTTTATACATTTTGTATATACATTTATATGTTGTTGTAGTAGATGAAATTACTCCAAAAATATGTTTCTATAGAATATTTTATTACTATTTTTATCATCGACAAGAATCTTACTATATTTCATATACAGAGTATTTTTCAATTAGGTATCTATTTGTCAATTATTGAGACTTATACTTCAAATTTCTGGGGTGGCAAGATACTGGGTTTGAGAATTCTGGGGTGCCAACTGCCACCCCTTGCCACCCCCAAATTACGCCTATGGTGGAGGGGTACCTCCCATGTAGACGCATTATAATGTTTGTACGTATAATATCGTAAACGCCTCCACGGTCTAAACTAGTTGTGACACAGTGCGTGCGGACCGTTTCGTAAACCGTGCACGCTGCGTTCAATTATTGTCTTGGAGTAAACCATTTACCGCGTCGAACGGTTTCCGCTTTACGGCGGGGACGCGCAGTACTTTGCGGATACTCATATTATTTCGGAAAATACATCGTTTAAATGTAAATTTCCAAATTCGGTGGTTGGTGTCGCGCAATGGCCGCAGTGAAACGTCAAGACTTATCTACAAACGGCGCAGAAGCTGGCACCAGCCAAAGTACGTTTAGATCCACGTGTTTTATAATCTTCAAAATAATTAATGGACACTTGGGTCGATACGCGTTCGCGGAAGTAACGAAAGTATACCAAACATTATAGGTATTATGTTCGTAATTCAACCGTGTTGGTATAGACCGGTATATGTTATGAGTTATGACTAATCTTGTATGTGCACTTCGCACTCAACATACCAATAGTGCTCCTGGGCTCTGTAAACGATTTGCATATAAGAAGAGTGCAATATTACAATAATACGAGTATATGAGTGGGTATTGAACGAAATAAAAATAAAGTAATGGCTGCACGAAAAAACACAATATACGTAATCTGGAAGTGTTGTTGTCGTGTTGGTAATTCATTGTACGTGTATGAAGATTCATCATATATAAATAAATATACGAATATATGTCGTACCATCAAATCAGACATTTTACCAAATGCTTAGGCAATTAATCGAAGAATTCGAATTCGTGCAATTTTACCATTCAACCAAAAGCCTATAATGAGCTGGGAAAACAATTAAAAATGTAACAATATTTTGTAAAAATGTTGCAATACTCATGTAATTACATTTTCTTATTAATCATATAATTAATCATCTGTTTCAAACCTGACGATGAGGACGTTCAAAAATATTTTTTTAAAGATCTAATGCCTATAAAACCAAATTATAAGTTTTAAAATGTTTTTTGTGTCTTTTTTGAAAAAAAAAATACATATTATAAAGCTGTATATTTCCACCATCGATATGTGGCCCGAATGTTTAATACAGTTCATTAAATTTAATAAACAGTTTAATGTGTACTATAGTACTATCCAAATGCTTGTGAATCGTGTCATCCGTTTTCAACTCTTCGTAGCTAAATATTTTTGATAATAAGTACAAACTGACGTTTACACCGAAATGCGTGGCTCAAATCAGACACAGAAGTGACGGAAAATATTGACGTTATGTGTCAATATGTAGATAACCCGTTTTGAGTTCATAGAAAAGTTGGCATAACAAAACTTGCCAGATTAGTCTTGATCAAATTTAATTGTAACACATAACTATTTGAACACATACTACGAGTACTTGCTAGTTTATTTTAATTATACTATAAAATAAGGATATTTGAGGCGTAAGCCTGTATAATATTTCTGTTATAAAAATAAGTAAGTGTGACAAAGGTTTTATAAGAAAAATAAATTACCAGTCAAAAATTCGATAATAGTAAATTTAAAAAAAACTAGATACATAACTCGGCTCACCAAAAAAAAAATAACGGTGCACGAAAATCGACCTTAATTATGATTTGCACGCGTAATTCGGAAACACTACGGTATCTACACATCAATTAATAAATATTTAAAATGTACATGAACAGAAAATATAAGTCATTCAAAACGTCCCGGTTTGCTTATTTCAAAATCTGGCAACCTTAGCTCTTAGATAATTCGTATGTGACATGAACAAAAGCCATGGTGCCCAGAACCAATTCTACTAATAAAATGGTAGCATATATTATATTATAACAAATTTGGTACACCCTTTTATGCTCATCTTGTACCACTTTAATGTCGTATCAGTTATGCTTTAAATAACTAGTATCGTAACGTACAATGGAAAAAACATTAAGCTGAATAAATTACTTGTTGCGTGTATTTTCGACACCGCCTGGATAACTATAAAGTGGTAAAAGAAAAAACCAAGTTAAATATACATTAAGCTAGTAGAAAATGATCGCCAGAAATAATAAATAATAAATAATTAGTAAAATAATATATACAAATTTTAAAATATTTATTAATTATAAACAATAAATAATTTAACGAAAAAAGCACAACAAAATTTAATTGTATTCAAATATACTAGGTTAATATACTAGGTTAATATAGTGTTGGTTTTATATTTATTTAAATATATTATAATATATAAGTGTCATATTATAATTTAATTTCATAATAATGTATATACCTATGTAGATGGTAGTACATTTAAAATTAATGTTCAATTTAAATAACTTAAAATAGAAGTTAGAAGTACACATTTGTAATTTTAGTATTTTAATGTACTATTTATTATCTATTATACAGTCCGAGGTGAAAGGCCGGTAAATTTTAAACTTGATCGGTAATATATTAGTGTTAACTGTTTTTATACTTTATGATTTTTTCAAATGCTACATCTGTATATATATATCTGTGTATATATCCTGACTTTATTATATTTAAAAATAATCAAATTTTCAGTTTCTTAACGCATTATTTAATTAATACATTTAATAATTTAAAAACAAAATTTCGTATAAATTATTTGTCCAAATTATGCTGCTACTAAATAATATTAATGATATCTGATTCTACATGAAGTTAGTTTTTAGTGCATAATCTGATGAAAACATTAAATGTAAAGACAGCTTTTCAACTTTTCAACAATGAGTTTTAGGAACATAATTATCAAATAAATTGGTATAAAATATTTATACGGATTTTACCGAATTTTGAATATTGTACATAATCCTTGATGAGGTACAGTAGAATCTCGGTCAACCATCTTTCTCGGTTAACCGTCCTGGGAGATATTTTCAGACAAATACACTACGCGGATAACTCGGCGCTTTGCCGTAACGTAAAATCTTTTCCTTTTGTGCGAGCCGGTATACCCAGGACGTATTATGTGTCCAAGAGAAAAAATTTAACCGTCTTTTTTTAACAACAATATTAGTACAATAGAGACATATTAATAAACGAATTAAATGTAAATTGATAAATTGATAGTAAATTTAAAAAAAAGTGTATAGGTGTGGGTGTTCAAAAAATGTTTCAGTTTCTCGCTTAACCGCGTCTTTTCAATTGCCCGTCAAGGAACTAGTCCCGTAACTGACGGTTAATCAAAGTTCTACTGCAGATAGGGATTGGTATAAAAAAACTTTCGAGCTTTGGCCAAAGCGAACGTTCCATACACGCGTAATCGGTCAAAGTTAATATTAAGTACATGATATCGACTATATTATGGAGGTTCGTTGCTGCACTTCGATATGTACAATCCGCAGTCTGGCATCGCGGTGCACTGCGTTTGGCAAAATGATGTTCACGTGTAATTCTGCCATTCGAACTCCCTGGCTCCCTCGATGACAATACTTTTGAAAGACCACTTACTTTTTCCCTCAACAGGTATCCCACTCGTTCTCGGCACTCAAGTCGCGACGGCGATATAGACATCACTATTACCGTATTAACAATAATTATAGGTAATCGCTACGCGGGATGTCATTACTTTCGCAATGTTTCTCTCTCGAAATTGTCCGCTATTATTCCACGATAGGATTTACCGCGGATACCAACGCGACACGGCACTATGACGACGAGGACGACGACGACGACGGTGACGACGACGACGACGACGACGACGCGTATTCCAAGACGGACGCGCCACAGACGACTATTGTTTGGCGAATGCAAAAATTTCGCAAGTCGTTCGGTTCGCATTATTTGGCACACAACAAACACGTACACATAAATGTTGTGTGTGTGAGTGTGTATACATTCACTTGTACATATATAATATATAATATGTACGTGTGTGTATGAATTTCATTAGGTATCGTTGCGAATACGCGACATGTAGTAGGACGAAGGTTATATATACCAAGGTATTTACCATGTAACCAGTTTCGCCTGTATGCAAATATGGCAGTGGTAACCATACCGCAATGGTTATCGTGACTTTCGCTCGCAACCATTTCACTGTGGCCGGGGCGTCGCGGTCGTGTACCTAGGGTGGGGGATGTTGTAACGACCCTCTCCCCACCCCGGGAGCCGGAACCAGAGCATTTTTGTATCTCTTCGGGTGTCCGTATCCGTAGCCCCCGTACTCGGGTTCCCCTGAGGAGATCGAAACTAATGGTCTGTACTCCTACGTGAGTGTGTGTGTGTGCGTGTGCGTGTGCTTGAACGTGCCACTGGTATAATAAATACCTGTGCACTCAAATTTTTTTTATGTATTGATACTACCCGGAAAAAAACAGTGTACGTGTGTGTGGCTTAGTACGAACAACCAATAACGAAATGTAACTTTCGTTTACTGAACTATTGTAATATTTAATATCCTTGTTGTAATTTCACCCCTACATACAAACTGTTGTTTTCTCATATACAGCGATTATAAATATAAATTTTAAACAAATAAAACAAAGTCACACGCACGATGCACCTCACGAGTTTCCACAATGAAACATTGTGAGTGTTTACTAGAGATCAGCACGGGCCGGTCCATTATTTAAATATTACGGGTTGGTTATAGATGGGATCGTAATATTATTCGTTGGGCCGGGTCGGTCAAAAATAAAACTAATATAATTTAATGGGTAACATAATGTGATTGGTGTTCTCAAAATCGAATCTAAATTGTATAAATAATTTTTTACACCACTACTGGCTCACTGATAGTGTTCAATAATCATTGTCAATATTGTACAGTCATTTATGATATAAACAACTTAATTTTATTATAGCGTACATTTACAATACTAGGCGTTAGATATGAGCGATAATTTTAGCGATCCCTGCTAGTAGTGCTGCTAGTGAGAGATCTTTCAGCACATCGGGAAGAGTTATTGAAGAAAGAAGAACACGACTCAAAGGTAATACTATAGACTCCCTTTTGTTTTTAAATGATTTTTACAAAAAGAAAATGTAATTATTATAAGTTGATTTCTGTATTTTAATTATATTCTATTATGATATTAGTTATACACAAGAAATTGAAAGGTTTAAAAATATATTTAAAATTTAATAAAATGTAATATATTTTTCTTTGTAATATATTTATTGTCTTTATGAAATGTTTTTGTCTACTATATCAATACTGAAAGGAAATAAAGTTGATGTATATTTTTATCTACAAACGGGCATGGTCGGGTTGGAGTTTGAAAAAAAATTTCAAACGGGCCTGGTCAGGTAAGACTTAAAAAAAAATTAAATTCGGACCAGGCCTGGACGGCAACAGTTTATAAGTTTAAGTTTTGGGCCGGATCGGGACGAAAAAAAACGGCCCGTGCTGATCTCTAGTGTTTACGTATGCGAAATAGTCAAAATAGTGGCTGTACCTACCGGTTATATCTGTATACACACACACAGGAATTTATATTAATATTATATATATATATGTATATACAATATACCTACATAAGTGGGATTGCTAAAGACTGTTTAGACTGCAACTTGCAAGGTAACTCATGTATGAACGTTTCACAAGTGAAAAGTCGTTATTGATATATATACATCTGTATATATACCTATAAATTATAAAACTGTAAGCTGATTGACTGATCTATCAACGCACAGCTCAAATCATTGGACGGATTGGACTGAAATTTTGCATACAGATAGCTATTATGGTTTAGGCATCCGCTAAGAAAGGATTTTTCGAAATTTTGATTTTAAAGGGGTGAAAAAGAGGTTCAAAGTTTCATATTTTAATCAAGGCGTAGCTAAATCACTGGGTGAAAATTTAAAAAGCTAACCGTGGCAAGGCAATGGAGAGATAACTAATAAATATAATTTGTATGTGTACTGGTTTAAGTTATCGGTGTGCATTTTATCCTTCGATTATATAATAGGAGTATTGGACATTGGTGTACGCGCGATGCATGAGGTTATTTTTATAGATAAACAATTTATTCTTCAAGATTAAATTTCGCTATCAGCACGAGTCAAAATAATCGTCGTACTTTAGGAGTAATTAATTAATTAATTTTAGGAGTAATTCTTTCCCACACGACTCATCAAGCGGCACGATTGACGATTATTCGCCGAATACACGAGTCGTGTGGGACCGACTTTATCTAAACGACGACGACGGACAAAAATGATAGGTCGCATGTAGCTGGAAACCCGCGGGCCGCCGTGCCACACAATACGTATTGGCGGTGAATAATTATAATTGTTAATTACTCCACTAAAACGCAACATTTTTGAAAATCCTTTCTTATTGCACGGTGAAAATATGAGAAGAAGCTCTATTCCAAATTTCAAGTCCGTACGTTGCGTAGTTTTTGAGATACAACGATCAGTGAGTGAGTGGTATTTGGATTTTATAAGTATAAATATATACTTTCTCTTTCACACTCCTTTACCAGAATAATTGGTTTAAAAACGTTAGGAAACAGAACGCTAAAGATTTATTTACAATATTCACGAGAAAATATTTTAATAGAATAAAAATGTGTAAAATTTTCAAAAATGTTATTATTATGATTTATGACGACGCGTTAACCTTTGCAGTTCAGGTGAAGAGCACCGTAAAGTAATTCGTGTTATTATACGTGCGTGCACGTCAACGTCTTCATGAGGTTAGTACGTTATATAATTGTATTAATTGGCAATAAATTACAATATTATCACTTCATTAGGTTAGTCGATTCCATATCGTCGGTCGAAGACGGGTTATTGTTTTCACCTTCGGATGGATTCCGGCGTTGCGTGTGTGATGAATAAACCGATAGATGGACAAAATTAAATGAAATGAAAAATAATAAAAGTACCTCCCAAGTCCTACAGCGACTAGGCAGTGTTTGTCGACGAGACCATCAAGCTAAATATCATATTCGCTTATTACATTAGATTATTACGCTGCCCTGGTTTATCGCAATATTAATAATAGTAATAATTATTTTTATAATGTTTAATCCGAACACGTTGCGCACACAAGCAATACGATATTATAATGCGAGGTGCTTACTGCACACTGATATATCAAAGTTGACTGAAGCAGTTTAAGTCATATTTAATCATTTGGCTTTTAGTAATTAATTATAATAAATAGCATTACGAACGCACACTTGATAAAGCAACCCTGCTCAACTTATGTATTTTGCTTTGGTTGATTTGGCCATAAAAAGCAAGAATAGTCAAATGATACCCAGCATGAATTTATAAGTCATGAGTCATGACTCATTAAATAAAAAATAAAGTACTACAGTAGAACAAAATGTAATGTAATATGTAATAAGTTTTAATTGCAATAATATACAATATATTTGTATTCATAGTTACCTGTTTAAACTCCAGTAGGAATGATTCATAATAATAAATATATATATTTATCTATTGGTACATATATCTTCATAGAATTTGAATTCAATAAGTAAGGAATGTTTTTATAGTTTTCAAATGTGTCCGCTGCACTTAAAATCAGTTTTGAGTTTCCCGACACACCCAATAGTGCCAAATGAAAAATGCAGAACGATCTTTATATAAGATTGTAATACAATCATACGTCGGATAATAATATAATAGTATGCCGAGTGTTCAGAGTAGTACATAGATTTTAAAATAAAGAATGAAATTCACGTATAAATATAAAAGCCTTTTCAATCAAAACACATCAATAAGTATTCAATTTGTAAATAGTATTAAAAAAGATTATAAATCTTTTTAAGTTGGTCTATAAGGCATAGATATACAGATAACAAACATCGCAAATCATTTATTTAAAGGTTTATTTATTTTTATGCCACATGCAATAATTTTTCAGTTTGAAAATCGTCTAATGACTTATTTTATGACTTATGACTTAATATTATACAATATTTTAATTTTGAAGAATTTATTAAAAAATGATATGAACGTTTACAAATCGTGAAGTATTCCCTTAAATAACTTAAATAAGTTAACTTTATCTTTACTACTTACTTATCTTTATTGACTATAATTTATTAATCATTTTAAGACCGATAATCACGATTGAGTGGTGATGCCGATCGGACGCATAGTGACTCGACGTTATAAAATATTTAATTGAAAGTGTATGGTGTGCCATGTGTAGACTGCAGTATACCCAAGTATTTATAACGAGTTTTATTCTACCTACAAATTCCCAAAGTTAAATGTTCCAATGCTGCTCGAATACGCAAATTTGCTTTAGAAATGCAGTAGAAATTGTATATTAATTTAAAATACATTTTAATAATACAGTTTTTGATTTTTTTAGGGCATATTTGCTTACATTTTTTTGTGTTTTGCATGACAATTTAATAATTAACTCATCATTATAAATTGATAATATATTTTTATATTTTGGTCGGCAAATTTGCGTGACAACGAATTTCGATATTGCTCAATCGGGCACATAAGCTCCCCTAAAATATTGTAAATTCCATTTTTTTTTTTTTTTAAACCATTTTACTACTGAATTACACGTATGTAAACTCCCTTGAACACATGGTTTGAATATTTATTCTCATCCCTGTTATATTTTTGATTTAATTGAAACAAGGAATGTATTTTTTTATTTTTTTTATTTAAAAAAGCAAATATACAATTATACATTATACATTTTAATTATCTATCTTCTGTAAGGTAAGATTGAGGCGAAGATAGAGAGTTACAAATTAATACTTATACTTAAAAAACTAAAATATTTTAATAGTTGGTTCTATGTTGAAGTAATTTTTTAATTTCTCAACACTTTTCCGATGAATTGAGAATTTTAATAGAGATTTCATAATTTTTTTTTTGTGTATGACATCAGCTTTAGAAAACGCTAACCTATCGACAACTTCTGCACTTTGCACGTACACCACTTTGACGTAAAAACTAACTATTTTGGGATTACCAGTTAATACATATCGCTTAACTGAAAGTCACGTATTATCACACGTAAAAACAACGGGACACCAGAACGACGTTTCTCAGTCACACACCCATCGTCGACGGACAGTCGAAGGACAACAGCACGTCAACGTTATTAAAATAATTAAGTAGATAAGGGAAATGAAGAAAGAACTAACGGTGACACGTATAACGGTGCGACGTGGATATTCGGTATAAAAACGCATATCTCAAACACTATCTATTTCAATTGATATTTTTTCCACTCGTTATATTCGACGTTTAAAGTGCACTCGTTAGACATTACATTGTACTCGCAGAGGCCAGAGTTACCTGAATAAATGAGAGAAACATGTACAAGTATGACGCGCCCGAAAAAAAAAAATCTACATCTCTCTAAAGCCAATTCAAATAATGTTTACGTACCGTACTATCATACACATAAAAGTATTGAGACAAGCATTCGATTTTATAATAAATCTGTTCCGTATAATCAATCAAACAGTATAGCTGTGTATAACAATACACCGTAACACACTAACGTGGCCGGATTATGATATATCGCCCGACCTTTGAGGTCATGGGCATCGGTTAAGTGTATTCAAACCTTCCCACACCCTATTTATGAACACTCTATGAAATAAAAATTCGACTTTTTACCAGTAATACACCCCTTACCTAAATAATCTATACTTACGACTAGTGACACCTTAAGGGTCCTAGTGCTATATAATATTTTATTCAAATAATGTTTACGTACCGTACTATCATACACATAAAAGGATTGAGACAGGCATTCGATTTTATAATAAATCTGTTCCGTATAATCAATCAAACGGTATAGCTGTGTATAACAATACACCGTAACACACTAACGTGGCCGGATTATGATATATCTCCCGACTTTTGAGGTCATGGGCATCGTTTAAGTGTATTCAAACCCTCCCACATCCCATTTATGAACACTCTATGAAATAAAAATTCGACTTTTTACCAGTAATACACCCCTTACCTAAATAATCTATACTTACGACCAGTGACACCTTAAGGGTCCTAGTGCTATATAATATTTTAATATTTTACTCTTCCCAGACACATTAACATAAAAAGCTATTGTAGTAGCTTTGTTGTTCCTGGGACTATTATATCAGAATAAATTATCCTCACCGAATGTATAACATTTTATTTTGAAATACTTTTAGTAAAAGTTATAATAATAAATGTTCACAATAAATTATGAAACATGCAATTAATTTTAGTAAATATACCAACTTAATATTGCTGCTCAAGTGTATACAATTATTTTTTTAATTTTATTTATACAATTTCGGTAAGGTAAACTGCGGGGTCTGGTGTCTTGGCACACATCGCCACCCTCTTGTGCCGATCTCGTCTACGCCTTCTGACTGCCGGAATGTGCATGGGTTTGGGCATACGCAAATAAAATATAATACGCGTCCACATAACCTTTTCTTTATGTGAACCGCCCCCGAATGAATTATTTTACAGAAATATAATTTTGTGAATACATAAGTGAAGAAGCAGAGCTTTAACCACCAATGCATGCGAGTCATTAATCGATAAATTTTCGAATCGATACATTTTATAGTTGCTGTAATGTCTTGTAAAAAACCAAAATAAATATTTACAACAGTGGTGAAACTTTAAATTATTGAATATTTTCTAATTCTGTTCATTATAGCTACTCATTTCTCTCTAAAGTATTACTCGGGTGCACCCTTTTACACGTCTTGATAAAAACTCGCGGCTGCAACTTGTTTGCGCACAATCTACAATTTTTACCTGAAATAACGTAACTTGCTTGCGCACATGATAAAGTTAAATCAACAACTAGTTTGCGCACAATCTAATATATTTATTTTATTTTTACCTGAAACTTTCCGTTGGGACTTCACTTGATTATAAGTTATATCACAACGAAAAATTAGTCTAACGTGACAATTTTTAGTGAGCGGAACGTATTGTACTTTGACATTTATAATATTGTTATCATGGATTTCGTATTAAGTGAAGTGTTTGAATCGCGTCGTGGTAATACATGTATAAGTATAAACAATTTTATGTTTCCAAAAACTCGAAGTACAAAAAACTTTTACTTGTATTTTCGTTGTACGAACAAATAATGCAAACTTTAAAAACGTGAAAAAATAAATAAAAATAACGAATATAAACTATTATACTAATAAGACTAATCGTACATTTTTAACCACACCTATGAACAAATATTTTCATAGACAGTCCTAAGTCTGTAAAGTGGGAAGGAAAATGTACTTACGTACCACATTAGATAATACATTTTTTAAAGTAGCTTAAAGTTGTCATAGTAAATATTATGTGACTTATATTTATTTATTTTAAGGTACTTTTGTGCGCAAATAATTTGTTAAATTTAAGATTAACTGTGCCCAAACGAGTGGTACTTATGTGCGCAAACTAGTTGTCTTTTTGGTATTTGTGCGCAAACCAGGACCGCCCAAACTCGCGCGCCGTTCATCTATTGTGCGATTTTGTGTTTACCTGATGGAATACCTGTGGTGCGGTTTTACAATCGCCGGGTGCCGGCGAAGGGGTGTATAATAAGTATCGCGGGTTAGCCGAAAAGCGGTTGGCCGTCCGCGTCGCCTAAAAGAATAGGGGTAAAAACACACGCACCGTTGCACAAGACCGACTGCACGCGTGCAACGGAGGTACTATAATTATTATCCACACAAGGGTGTACAATAATTTATAAAGGAATAAATGAATATCGTTGCACACGTGTAATGATAATTTATTATTTTAAACTGTCCCGGACGACATCCTTATCGGCGGGTACCTATTATATTATTGTACACGTTGCTGTGGCCGCGCACGCACGATACCGCACTCCACCGACGGGCACCGCACGCAACTTGGCTCCTCGGAACAACACGTGCGCGTCACAACGTCGTAACTCGTTTAAACACCGTGGTCGGACCGCGGAGAGCCTGGAGCATACGCGGTTAGTATCACTCTCGCCAGCCACTTGTCCCGTCGTCGCCGCGCCACGCAGTCGTCCCCGCCATCGTCTTCTCGCCGCCGTCATCATGTCCCAACGTCACGAGCGCAGCATGTCCGTGGTAGACGACAGCGCTTTGCCAATGGCTGTCTTCGGAATCGCCAATCACAGCACCACCAACAACGGGAAACGTGCCGGAGCGGTGATTATCTCGGACGCCGTCGCCACTGATGGCCAGGCGAAAAATGTGCTGGACCCCGCCGCTGTCGCCGAACGCCAGGCGAAAAGCGTACTGGAAGCCGCGGCCGCGGAATGCCATGCGAAAAACTTGCTGGCCGCCGCCTCGGCGGCCGCGGACGACTCGAATGTGGTCGGTGCGTCAATGACTACCGCGCCGGAACACGAGGGCCACGACGTGGACGACGACGTGCCGCTCAACCGACGCGCGTTCCGGCCACCGACACCGACACCGTCACCGACACCGACACCGTCACCGTCACCGACACCGACACCGACACCGTCACCGACACCTGGCAAACACTGCAGGTTCTGCGAGGACGAGCGGCCCGTCCTGATCCACCGCCGCCGCAGCATGCGCCGCACGTCGCTGTTGCGCTCCAGGCGCTTCGGCACGTTATCCGCCGCGCAAAACCAAGACGTCGCGGACACCACCGCGCCGGAGCTGAAGGCCCGTTTGGTAACGGTGGTCGCGGAGTACGACGCGAGGGCATCGGACGCTAAGAAGCCGGACACCAAGCGCGACGTCAGCCAGGGACAGCCCATGACGGTGGAAATCACAGCAGCCGCCGCCGCCGCCGCCGTCGCCTCCGACTCCGACTCCGACTCCGACTCAGACTCCGGCGACGAAGAAGAAGACACAGGGTGTGGCATGAAAACGTTCCAATTTTGCATGGAATGCTTCGGTTGCACACTCATGTGAAAACACTGTCGTCGTACGATAGTGTGTAAATATTTTTGACTTTTCTTTTTTCTGTTCTCTATTTGCATACAGTATACTACTGTATTATTATATTATTTTATAATAATACCGTTATACTTATGCCCTTATATCATTATACTATTTCATTATTATAGTATATCGGTTACGTTAAGAACATTTTATTGGGTATATTTTACGGGGGTGTACATTTATATTTTTGTAATGTAATAAACATAAATGTAAATTTAATTATTTTTATTTAGATTTAAGTGTTCAACTCGTGTGTACATATAGGATTAAGATTTGGTTTAATAATAATGCAACATTTGCTGTTCATCTACCAGAGAAAACCGATTTGTTTTGATTTTTTTACATTGCTACTCCCGTTTTAATAACAATCATTCAACACGAATTGAAACCACGGTATAAGGTATAATGCACCGGCTGTTGGTCGCTAGTGCGTGTGTGTAACGAATGTATTATCATTTTTTAACAAACGTTTGTGTGAAGAGGCACGTTACAATACACACGTCGATGGACGCATACATAGCAGCAGCACAATGCACACGGGTTAGTTATACGAGAGTACAATATAAATATATTGACCGCCATTGTACAGTAATATAGTACACACAATGAGGTAAGTCGTCGTCGGCGTTTTCACGGGTTTTAATTATTTCTCAGTCATCGTCGCTTCTATGCGTTATACAATGAATTAACACACACATATACATGTATACATGGGTACAAGAAGAGCGTACCTACGAACCTATACTCTGCCGTTCTTGTCCGCGGGGTCGACGCGATATTTTAATGTGCGTCGCCCGCGGTGGTATAAAAAAACATATACCCGGGGTAAGCACACCGCTCTAACCCGGTGTACGAAATTATTTTTATTATTATTATTATTATTATTATTATTATTATTTACTGTTGCTGGTATTACACGCCACTACGCGGACGTTGGATATAATCTCCGGTGAACAGGATGTGCGTCTTACACACGCTCGCGCACGCGATGCCGGTACACACAATGCGCTCACACGACGAGATAATATTGTGGAAAAATAATTTATCTATATATACGTGATATTGTGTGCGCAGCGACGGCGAAGCCATGGGGGCCGTATTTTTGTTTCGTTTTTATGAATAAATTTAAATATTTTTAACCGAAAAAAAAAAAGGAAACCAATAGAAACGACAAATGTTGGTTATTACTTTTTTACCCTCCTCCCCACGTTTTTGTACACCAACTTTTGGCTACTAAAAAATATTAGAGCACATCAGCGAAACGAATTACGACCGAGGCGTGTCGGACGACTCGTGTGGAACTGCACCGCGACTTTTTCGCGACGTCCGAATAGATTTTTAGCCAGTCGCGCGTCCACTATACTATATATTAGCGTACATGTTATTCCTGTGCAAAAGGTATACGATTGTTATTTTGCATATTTTTTTATAATATATTGATCTTTGAGCACATATTTGCATATTCCAGTAACAACTGAACCGATCAACGGGTTACATGTACAACGAGGTGGTTTTCGATCAAAGATATGCTTTACTACTTATTTTCAACCACATAATATCATAAAATCTGTATTTTTCGATAGTTAGACGAATCAAGACTCAATTAAAAAGCTCACTTATTAGTTGACGGAGTGAGTGGTTAACTCTCTCGATGGCATAGGCGCAACTATAAGGGGAGGGGGATATGCCCTATAAGCCCCCCCCTCCCTAAATGAAAAAAAAAATACGTAATATTACTCAGAACACGAATTAATTATGAAATAATCATACACCAGCTATTATAAGCAATCTTCAGTAAAGATTTTCTAAAAAGTGTATAATAATGGCAAGCTCGGTTGATTCTTTGAACAAAGATGAAATAATAACTTTAAGTGAAAAACAAAAATCAAACATTTTAATAAAATCTGCAATAGATTTTGTAATAACATTCAATTAAAATTGAATTTTTATACGAAATTGAGATTTTTAAACAAAATATTTTTGTATTAGACGACTCACTAAGATGTGAAAATTATTTTTAAATCATAAATTTTATTTATAAAAATAATCTAGAAGATGCCTTATATTTCAATAGCAAATGAAATATTTATAACTACGACTTCAGCAACTTTCAAACAGAGTGTAGTAACCTAAAATTAATCAAATCCTATCTTGGTTCTTCAACAAATCAAGACAGACTTCAACCATATTTCAATTATTTCAACCGAAAATCAAGTAGACAACATTTAGATTATGACGGTATTTTAAACGATTTTACCGCCAAAATATCAAGAAAAATCCAAATTTTGTAATAATTTTTTGTATGTACTTTAACTTAATTAAAATACTCATAGTCAACACAGTCAATTAACTAAACATTATTTTCATGTATTAGCTAACAAGTCAAGCAACAATGCGTCTTTCGGTATCGAGTAGGCCACGCGACCTACGGCACGTCTACTATAGCCTTGTATTCAATTTTAGTTGTGAACATGATTATGCTCGTGTGTAAAACAAAATGTGTAAAAATATAGTGATTGTAACAATATAGCTTAGTTGGTACACGCAACACGTGATATTACAGTATTTTACCAATGATATGTTTCAAATTTTCACTATGACTAATTAGGAAACGAAAATATGCGCAATAAAAACACAACGTTTGTACTGTTGTATAATTTTTACGTAAAAAAAACTTCGAAGAAAATATAAAAAACAAGACGACAAGACCACCAGCATTTGCATAAAATACATATTGCTTGTAACACAATACCCGGTGAACAATTTATAATTCACATCATAGTAGCCATAAATATAAATATATGAACAACACGGACAACTATAGGAATATATTATTAATCGGTTTGCACCGACGACCTGAAAGTGAATACATCATGACTGGTCGTTGGATGGTTTGTTTTCTATTTCTTTTATTAAGCATTCATAATTTGTGTGATGTTGTTTTTTTTTCAATTTTCAAAAATAAAATTGTACCGGGTCATTGGTTTTCGTAAGGAATTAGGAAATCGTAGACAATTATAGACACACCAGATAACTTATTAGATCTATACGACCGGCGACCAAAGTGATAATAAAATAAGACGTAGTCATTCAACTTTTTGATTTTCAAATGATTTACTGTAGTAGGTACAAATATTACAGATTATATCTACAAAACTACAACCGTGAATTTATTTATTATGATTCAAGTAGATACTTTCTGCTTAGTCTGGTCCATGAAGCTCTAGAGTCTAGACTAAGCAGTACGTACTTACAAACAATCTATAAGCTCGTAGGTAAATACTGCGATTTTGTATTATTCATATAATTTACAGTCACACGGATAAAATTCCTTTACAAACGTGTAATAGGTGAAAATAAAATAATATAACACCAAATAATTATGTTATAAAACGAACAGTTTTTTTTTTAACATTAATTTAAATTGTGGTGCCGAGAAAGCCATACAGAATAATGTTGAATGAAGAACCAGCTATAACATATATTTATTAATAATCATTATGAAAAATGACGACGGTGGGAACACCCTCGTGACACACGATATTTAAAATATTATACAATAACCTCATCCGAGGGGGTCACCGAGGCTCGTGCACCACAGCGGCAAATTATCATAAAATTTAAATCATCAACATAAAAGAAAAAAACAATGGGAAGTACCGGCCAAAATATAAACGTGGAATAAAGACAATTTATAAATAAAATAAAAAATCAACATATTACCCCGGGGAGTACATAAATGCTCCTCAACTCCGATCCGTCGTCGACGATGCCTACCGGCGGTTTTTTCCGGAAGAGTGATTCGGTTGGTCTACTCCGATGTTGGACTTGTAAAAATTTTGAACTAATAACTAAAAACACTAGAAAAAGGCACAAGTCAAAAAGGGGGAGGTGTTGGCCGGTAGTAACGGTAAATATAATTTATAATACAGTAGAACTTCCATATAACGGTCACCGAAGGGACTGTAAATAATGACCGCTATTTAGAGGTGCCTGTCCTACAGAGGTGACCGTTAACAGAAGTTCAAGACCTTCCAGGTGACCGCTATATAGAGGCTATATATTAAAATTAAAAAAATTGAGTTATATTAGTTTGTTTTAGATTAATTTGATTATTTGAACAATTTTTTTCAAAATAAATTTCTGCGGTTTTTAACATATTATAACCATCTACGTCACCCTTTTGAACAGTGAAAGCTGATAGTTGTTTTATT
Organism: Periphyllus acericola; assembly: GCA_949715065.1. Lineage (NCBI taxonomy): Eukaryota > Metazoa > Arthropoda > Insecta > Hemiptera > Aphididae > Periphyllus > Periphyllus acericola. Next base: position 38,829,818 of record OX454264.1, on the reverse strand, counting down.
TGAGTTAAAACCTCAGAATAGTTTGATACAGTGTACTCGGATTCTTCAGTTTCTTCATGTGTTTCCTCCTCGTCATTATCTGTTATTATGATTGACTTGATATCAGTACTATCTTCTTCAGTTCTTAGATTTTAGTCGACCAAAAAAAACTCTTCACCTTGCATATGAGTTGGCAGTATATTAACTAATTGTTCACCAACAATTATTTCGTTTTCAAGATCTGTGTTATCTAAATATACAGGCAAATTTTCCAATATAAGTGTTTAGTTAATATTTATTTGCTTTACACTGTTTAATCCACATCACAGCGTTTAATACAGTTATGCTTTTTGCAAGCTCATCAGCATCTTTTACTACGTTTATCTGTGATAATATTCGCCTAAGTATCATTTGTCGGTAAATAACTAAAATTAAGCTCGTTGAGATAAACTGTCAAAAATAATTTCGAAATAATAATTTTCCATTTAATATACTTTTAAACGTTGATCGTCAATGAGAGTGCCCGCTATTTAGAAGTATTAATGTATTTTTCCCATAACACTCGACGGGACCAAAGAAATTGACCGTTACATAGAGGTGACCGTCCTATAGAGGTGACCGTTAACGGAAGTTTTACTGTATATGAATTTTGATAGCTATTTTTATTAATTATTAGTGACATTCGAGTGGCGGTGTGGTGCGATACGATTATTGTGCGATAATTCCGCTACTCATAACGGTAAATTATTATCATTTGTATTATAGTGGGCCTGTTACTTTTGTACGTCGCATAACTCAACTCATTAGCAGATATCAAACAGAAAGAAAAACTAAAATTAACACTATTCATTATTTAATACAATTGCTAGAAATTTACAAATTGGTTTTTCTGAACTATTATCAATTAGCAATCATAGTATCTCCTTCAAGTATTAGAGTATGGACAACTTATTCTAGCCTCTGATAAATGAAAACTTACTAGAGAAATCAAATTATAAGCTCAAGACTATCAGTTCTTTTAATAAAAAAAAAACTATTTTTAAAAACTTGGCTACGGAAAACGTTTACAAATTTTCTGCAGCTCACCATAATCGAAGAACAATGCTTGTTTTTAAAAATGTTGTCTTACATTTAACATTGAATTTAAATTTGGTTTTAAGTCATATGTATGACATAAGTATGTTGTATGCATTCAAGTAAAATTGTTGTACTTGGCGCTTCAGACAATGTAATTGCCCTTTACAGCAACCATCAGGAAAAAATTGTTGGCGACGTACACGTTATATAATAATATTCATACTCTGTATTTATATTATACATCACTAAGTGCAATCGTTCTTGTTCATTTATAAATCAAAACTATATTATTTGTTTAATTTAAAAGTACGAGTTCTAATAGTTAACTTTGTGTGCAAATTCGTGACTTTTAATCTTCTAGATACATAAAATATTGAAGACACTTATTTTTAAGCACTTTGAATTTTTAAGCTCCGGGAAATATTTCTATAGACGTATGAATCACTTGATAAAATATTGCATAAATTTTTATTTTGATAATACTACTGTTGAATCCGAGCTATTAATTCTATATTGGTATTTTAAATTTAAGTTTTCACGTGAAAAGTGATTTTTGAACATACAGTAGTTTATCATAATTTCTACGACGTGTTACGACTCATGTTTTTGATAAATGATAAGTTTTTAATCCAATGATGTATTTTGTCAGTACCTATTGTTTCAGTTCTTCACGTGTACGAGATATTATGCAAAACGTAATCAAAGCGACTTCGACATCAACAAAACAAAACGTAAAAACGGTTTTCGCAACAAACGTACCTACATAGGTAGGTACAAGTATAATCTTTTTTGTCTACTATTTTTACAGATAAAAAAACATCTTCGAACGCACGTGCATCTCTTATTCAACGGAAATACGTGTTCGATGACAATTGGATTATTCGCCGTCGAAAAAAAATATAGTCCGTCGCACTTTTGCGGACACTGGCCACATATTATTTAACGCCGGACAAGGCCGGAATCTTGCGTCCATAACGAATTATTTCTCCGGGTCCGCACGCGATTCCGTCATGGAAACATCTACATTTGCTGTACGTAAATACTTGTAGTATACGTAATACAATTGGAACTAACGCGCTCACGTATGCATACACGTCGTGTGAAGAAACGACAAGATAACGTCGTCGGAAAAACATCGTTATTAGTATAGTGTGTACTTGAGGCACATTTGTATCTTGGAAAGCATCGTTAAGACTTAAAACCCCTTGAATTTCAATCAAACCTCCACCTATGGTCCAACCGGATTATTAATTATTGTACGTTCTGTCGTACAATCTAAATTACAAAATTATTTGGATAAATGACGATAACCGTTTAAAATGATTTAGACGGCCTCTCCAACATTTGTCGGAAGCGCGTGCGCGTTAACTCTTATTTGGAGTATTTTTAACTTACTAACAATATGCACATTGCGCATGATTGCTATTTTAATAAACAAAACAATATAGTGTACTGGCGTTTTAAAGTTATTTTGGTGAACTTTAGTGTTTTATTCATTTATCATACTAATTGTGATAACATTTGATGTTATCAATGTGAAAAAGTCTAATGCAAATGATGAATCGTTATATTATATGGGACCTACTCTAAGTAAACCAATCTCGTGATTGCAATACTGTCAAATTGTAGAGAATTTATCATCTTGCTTGCTGAACAAGACTGATTATTATTACTAGGTTTTTCATTCTACGAATATGACTAACGTGAAAATCGCGGAAGTTCTGGAGTATGAAACTCTTGGTGCGGCATTACTATTTTATATAAGTGCAGTGTTCGCCGCAAAAATAAAAACTATTGTTAAATCAATATATATAATCCTTACTTGGCACTGAAATTTAAATATAAACACGTAAATGTAAGAATATAACAATAGTTATGTTAGTTGATGTTTTTGCATAATTTTGCATCTGAACACGCGTATATTTTGTAGATAAATACGCGGCCTAAGTAACAATGATATTAAACTATTGACCCGTACCGAAACAGGTTTAAATCAACATAATTATTTGATTAATCTTCTAATAAACATGGTTATAAACATAGTTTTTTGATTACCATTTTATTTGACACTGAATACCATTATTTTTAATAACAATGAATATTATGCATCATTATCATAAGACTTTTTGACGGTATTAGACTATAGTGTTATTCAGTAACGAGTGAAGCACCAATATAATATATTCACTAAGACATTACTTATGCGTACGCATACAAATTACGTAGAAAATTACGTACGCACCCAACCAATATTTTTTAACCGCAGTGAAAACCGTATCATAATAATGTTATAATGATAAACCGTTTTGCATCAACAAAAATTTTTTGGTGTGCAACGGACAAATTTAACACGAAAAAAAAAGCTCTGGAAAATGTGATCGCTTTGCCGCAATGTTTCACGACATAATCAAAATAAATAAAAAAAATTTAAAAAAAGCTCCGGATTGACTGATGTTGTCATCAGTTTTAAACGACGGCTTTTCCCAACTATAAAAAAAAACCGGAAAAGGTATCACAATAATTTCTTATTGTACTTAGTAATTATAGAGTAAGGCGAACTTTGCCTACGCCAGAGGCACAAATTGTGAAAGAGCGCAATGTTGCGCTTGAATAACATATTTATTTATTTTTTATTAAACCTTATACTTTGCCAGTGAAGTTTTTTTGAAGTTTGCCAGGACCGCTAATGAAACTTCCTACGCTACCGATTGAACTTAAGTACAATTGTACTTAGGTGGACAAGTTCACTACCTGCTAGTAAAAAAGCATCATCTAATAATTAAGAGTGCTAGTAATTTAAGTTCACTACTATTATAGTGAGCTATAGCAACTTTTTGACTGACAAAGTGTAGTATTTTATCAGAAAAAATAGTATCATGTAACTGGAAAATGTGTTGTTTAATTAAAACTAGTATCTAGTATTCAGTATTATCCAGTACTCAGTTCAATGAATGAAACAAAATATTTTTATACAAAAAAATCAAAACTATAATCTACTACATTAAATGAACTGCAGTTTCTAGTTTTCTACTAAATGAAAGCAATAGCAATATTAAATATTTATATCCTTATAGATACATAATATTTAAAAATAATTGAAATAATAATCGACCTAGTTGTGGACGTCTTATACAAATTCATGTAGGTCGGACGAAAAGTAATTGCTTATACAATGATATTGATTTAATTAATTATTGACAAAGTAATTATTTGATTTGATTCATATATAATTTAACATTTCAAGTACAATAACAATTAACATCAACCAAATTTAATGCAGAACACAACACTTGAACACTGACACTTACGTATTACTAGTACTATAAACAGAGTCGGTTCTTAGGGTTTCTAAATAAATTGACAATTTACACTGCATCATATTTAAGAGATCATCGCCGTTGGTAATTTTTCTAAATGAACTGTTTATCCTCAACAATCTTCATCACCTGAATAAATAATTTTTATCAAAATACTTTCTTAAAAAATGTAATTCTATTTACAAAAGTATGTATACGGAAAATATTTCTTGTTTAACCGAACTCAGATTCACAGATAAAATATGCTAACCACAAATGAAAAAGGGCCGGAATGCCTCTAATAAATTTATTTTTTTTTTTATTTAGACTTTGTTAGCAAAGTGTTTGATGCACTTAATTTTATACTATGTACTTAAAATATTATTATGACTGTTAATGTTTTAATATTTCTAGAAAATGACAAACAGTGAATTTAAATTAAATGATGATGACTGAACAGTAATTATGTTGAAGTTCATATACACAATATTTCAGAGAGACCCAATGTATTATAACTTAATAAAAGTATTTCATTGATACACTTTATTGATACACTTACAACTACATTAAGTGATTGCAGTAGTAATATAACATACCATTAATTTCTGTAAAATAAAATTATTTTATGGAAGTTATAAAACAATTCATAAATATTATACATGATTCGTGGTAACATATATTGTATATTATAAAATCAAGTGATAATTATGACTAAGGTGAACTATTCACAGAGGAGCTTATGTTTTTAATATAATTTTTGACTTAATTTTGATTTTAGAAAGTACTAGCATACACATGTCATGGGATAATTGTAATAAGTAATAACGAATAATACCTTACCAAAGGATTTTTCAAAACGGTTTTCATTAATAATTTCCATATTTGTTCAGCTAGGACAAACTTCTTATACTCCATAGGTAACTTTTCTTTAATGTCTGTTCTGTTATATGAAATCTTTAAATCCATCCATTTCCTAAAATAAAAAAATTTAAATAGACCTATGTGCATATGTATTTGTGTTAACTTAGGGCGACCATACGTCACGTATTTCAACTCTAGTAAGTAATACGAGACACATTTTGTCCCCTTTTTCAAGTTTAACTCGTTTTAGTGCCGTTTTTACCTTCTGTTAATGTTTAACGTAATATTAAATACAATTTCTACAATAGTATATTTAGGTTATTCTTTTGACCAATTAAAGCGAGTACATAGTCCAATGAAGAGCGAATACATATACTATTGTAAAATTGTTTTTGGGTAAAAATATTTTATATTTATTTAAAAACTTTTAACAGTGCATATTTTTTTTTTGTTTCAGTATACACAAAAAAAAGATTAAAAATATATTCACTCTATTTTAATTGTTATTATACCATATATACTCCATACTAAATTTTGTACAACTGTGTACTATATTCAAAAAAAATTAAAATAAGCAAATTCTACGATGAATAAAACAAAATATTTAAAATAGGTAAAGATTATCTATTAACATAATATTTAAATTTAAAATTAATTTTATAGTTATGCTAATTTACTAATATGAATTAATGTACTTGGAATACGAGTAGCAATTAACATTTTTACGTAATAAAAACAATTTATTATACTTCTGATATTTATCCAAAGCTGAAATAATATCTTGAGCAAGTCTTAAATCTTCTTCCCATATAAGCAATTGTTCTTCAAAATCTTCTCTAAACAAACTAGTAGATAATTTCTGAACAAGCAACACGTGATCATCCAGCATTTGTTTTTCTTTATCCGAAAATTTCACTATGTAAATGTCCGTATTTTCTCTCGAATCAACTCTAATTTAATGTGATTCCATTCTTCTAACATTTTATTTAAAGCCATTTCAATTAAATATTCTTCCCAAGCACTGTTTGATATTATCATCAACTGTTCCATAACATTAGCTACACCCGAATCCAAAAATTTCTTAAAATTCAATGATGGCATTAAAATAACTTTTACACCTAAAAATATTTATTTTTTAAGAACACGAATTCAATGAAACATAATAATTTACCTGTTTCACGGGCTAATGCGTCCCAATGTTTTTGTTTCATTCCTGGGTTCAATATATATTTTAATAATACTACCATTGGTTTATAGTCTTCCATTTGTGTTTTAATTTCCTTAGCTACACTTAAAGAACCTAAAATTATTTATATAAAGTAATAGTTTAGACATTTAAACGATACAAAAAAAAAAATCTAAAATAATCAAATATTTTTATAATAACCAGGTACTTCTGCAAATTGTTCAACACATTTAGTCATGATGTTTAATAGATCGTTACATTCAGATTCTATATAACTTTCTTCTAGGTTTGCTAATGGATTTTGTAACACAGAGCTCTGCAGTTTTAGAAACTCTGCAGAGCTAAGCCATAGTTACTTATACGGTTCAAATTCAACCATTAATTTATCAATATTTTCATAAGGTGTTACCTAATTAGTATTCAAAATTATTGTAGATTACCGTAAGCAAAAAAAATTATATCCACAGACCGTGTCACCAAACATTTTTTGTCTGCGGTTCAAAACTAGACCGAATGAATGGAGATCATTTATAAATTTCCAAAATATCATTATTTACGAAAATGACGTCTAACACTAAATACGAAGATTTAAAGAGGGCAGCAGCGGAAAAAATAAAAAGAATGACTGAAGGTGACAAGGAAGACCAGGTGGGCCTTCCCTCAGTCAGAGCGGTCAAGGTCACAACAAACAACCAGAAAGATTGGAACCAACCCACGGACTGGAGGCTAGTCACAGAAAAAACTCTCCACAAGTACATACCATTTGAAAGGCCGGATGTTGACACCTCGTCAGCATTTAACTATGTAATTAACCAACTAAACCAGTATGCACCACCAACTAGACGTCTGGAATCATTTGACAAAGACACACCATTGTGGTACATGTCGAGAAACGCTATCCGGCGTACTGTATACAAGGCAAGCTTGAACAGGCTGAATGTGCATAAGTCAACGTATTTTTGCCCAGTTCGCAAGGCTCACCCGGACACAAATCCAGGGGGGGAGTTGTAACGGTGCATTATAACAACGTAAAATGACATTTTTGATAGCACCAAAGGTGAGTCAAAAATGTCATTCTTCGTCGACAATAATCATCGAAGGCCAACAAATCAGCGATGTCCGGGAGGCCGACGGATATGTTTATATACGAGCGTATCCGACCCGAGACATCAGAGACAAATCAGCCAAAACCTGAACAACGACCATCACACAGCTACCGTTTTCCTCGACGTGGAAAAAGCCTTTGACCGAGTCTGGCACAAAGGCCTCCTATTCAAACTGACCCAACTAAACGTTCCCATAACAATCGTCAAAATAATCGAATCCTTTCTTACAAACCGCACCTTTATCGCAAAAATCGAAAACTCACTCTCATCTACCAGACACATATATGCTGGAGTCCCTCAAGGATCCTGCCTCTCACCGACACTCTACCTAACCTACATTAACGATATGCCGACAACAAACAAAACGCAACTATACCTTTTCGCCGACGACACCATGTTCCTCACCTCCAACAAAAACCAAAACTACGCCTCTTACCAACTACAACACCAAATCGACTTGACGTCCAGTTGGTTTCACCGCTGGCGCATCAAAATCAACACGTCCAAAACCATCGCGGTCCTTTTTGGCCGCAAAAACATAACACGCGTCTCAAACATAAAAATTGACAACCAAACCATTAACTGGTCCACCCACGCGAAATACCTAGGCATAACGTTAGGACGCAAACTAACATTCGCCCAACACATCACCGACATTACCAAAAAAGCAACCCGCACACGCGGAATGCTTTACCCCATACTCAACAGAACTAGCCCTGTACCAACAATAACAAAACTTAATATCCTCAAACTCTACGTCTCTCCGATCCTTTCATACGCTGGCTCTTCATGGGCCCCCTACATCACTCCCACCCAATGGAAAAAAATCGAATCCGTCCAAACCATTGGCATCCGGACCATAACTGGCTTGCCCACCTTCGTCAGAAATTCAGTTCTCCTAAAATCCACAAATTTTATTTCCATCCAAAAATCAATCCACTCACAATCTAAATCCATGTTTTACAAAAACTCCCTCTCCGACCACAAACATATAAGACTTCTTGCCAAAACCCATTCTCCTTCATCCTCTAAATACAAACTTAGACCATACCCCCTGACATGGACCGACGAACATTCTTAACCCACCAAACAAAACAACCACCTAACCAGCACCATCCATCCACTAGTAGAGGCATAAGCCTGGTATAGTTTACGGACTAGTCCAACCCCACAAAGCAAAGCCGAGACATCACTTCATTCCATCCACTCATCTCAAGCACATACTCTTGAGACCTGTGGAAAATTGAGACACACCGATACCTCCGACATCGACATCGAAGACATCGCGACCCGCCATTGACCCTGCCGATCGAGTGACATATATCCTGAATCCTTAAAACTGCCGTTTTCACGGCAACGCGAACAGCCAGCCCTGTCAGGATATACGGCACTCGACCAGCAAGCAATCTCGGTGACGACCAGCGAGCTGCACTACGACGAACACTTGCCGACATCTTCCGATCGTTGAGCAAACCGACCAGCCAACCCACATCTCAAGGCCACCTACACCACGACGCGGATCGAACGATCCTAAAACACCTTTTGTATATTTTGTATCCCTTCCTTTCCTTGTCTACCGATACGCCACTTGTTTGAGCGGGCAGTCGTAGATAAATCCTACTCCTTGTCTACCGATACGCCACTTGCTTGAGCGGGCAGTCGTAGATAAATCCTACTCCTTGTCAAATCAATTAAATTTACAACATTTTAGTAATTTTCCTTTATTTTTTTTACCGTGTTCTGTTTTGTCTCGTCTGTATATTTAAACATCAGAATAAGAACTATTATCATCATTATATAAAATAGAGACAATTTTCATCATGTGTCAAAATTAAATGATTTGATAACCACGTGGAGGTATATTTAATATTTATGTTATGAATTTATAAGCATATTATTACATCGAAAATCTTAATTTATGCTACAACACTTATGACGATATAAACAACCCATCTAAGGTATTATCAGTGCAAAATTAAACTTTTTACTTGTGTACCCAATACCAATATAGATACTATAATGCACACAATATGGACTTAATAATGAATCTTAACATGAATGTAACTATAATTTAAAAGTACTCGTAATAAAACACTATAGACTTTTTTATAGATGTTATATTATAGTAATTATTAATAGTTATAAATTCAGAATTCCAAAAGTTATCATTTTTACTCAAAGGGAAAAGAAATATTCATCATAAATTAAATTTTAAAAGATTTTTAAGTATACACTATGTTATAAATACACTCAAAGGGTTTGTTTCTTAAATACATATATATATGTATATAAGTATAAATATATGTAATATGAATATATAAAATAAAACTGATAAATGAAATATGTATTTATATACCTACTTAATAGGTACTTATATTTAATACACGAATCGTAAGTATAAAATGCATAAACATATTCTAATCTATTATATTCAGTTAATTACTATATTTATTTTTGAAAAAAATTTAAGTGGAAAAAGTGCGTTCATACAGATATATTGTCGGAAAAATAAATAAATCCTATTTTAACCAGAAATACAGACGTGAGTAATGTTAGGGCCACGGCCCACTTACACGCTGCCCGCGGCCTATAGGTTAGTTACTGCTGGTTTAGAAGTTACGAGTAAAAGTTTGTTTTCCAGATATGGCACCATGTATAAAAGTCACTTATTTTAGAAACAAATGACAAAAAATCAGTACGTGTCACATCTAGTATAATATGCAACAAGCGGTAAATAAATATAGTAATATAATCAAATAGAATCACATGTTGTCATAGCGCGTGCAATAATGATTTACTCTAAACGTCTAAACCAATATGTAACCATTGTAGTTGATGCGCCGGACCTCACTATTCAACGAACGGTTCATCCCCGATCAAGTATGGCCTTTTCGCAGCCCTCTAGTTCTACACGTTTCGGAACCAGCTTTTGGTCGTAGAAAAACGGCGACCGTAATACTATCAACGGAAATCGAGAGGAAAACCGTTTTACGTGTATAAATGACACTACCTCGTAGAACGCGGACGTTTTGTTGACGTCATGTGAACAGGTGTAATTTGTGCTAATCGAGATTTACACTCGAAAAACGATTCGCGACGGGACACCGGAACAAGGAAAAGTCTGCGGAAAAATCTAAGCTGCGAAGGAAAATAGGAAGAAAACCGATTGCGAACCCGCTCGGTGGGGCATCCACAATAAATTGAATAAAATAGCAAATTATAGCTGTTGTATAGCACATCCACCGCGGTGGATCGGAGGGTCACCGAAAATAGCCATAAATAAATATTACGATACGTGCTTTTCGTACTTTGTCCCAGAAAGATGACGACGCGACGCATAGGCTGCTGATAAACGTGTCATATCAGTGAGGTGATAGAACGTGTACTTATGTATAGTATGTACTAATGTGTGTATGTATACGTATGTTATGTGTATTGTGTGTACTTAAAAATTTTGAAATGAAGAATGGTAACTAAATAATGATAAAACCAAGGGTGCCATTTGGGGAGAGCTGGGTGTGAATTTTTAACCCCTTGCAAATTGCATACATAATTAGCCTAGGTGTTAATCGATACTTTAGATTTCAATCTTGGCCTCAAGTTCAATTGTTTCCCATTGAAATTGTTCGTAACCACATAACACATATGTTTCAACAATTACTAATATTACTTAATTATTGAAAGATCATTATTTCATTTTTTAAATAGGATTTGATTTTGATTGTTTAACATTTATGTTCAAATATAACCTGTATATTATGTAATATACAACAATATGTAAACTAAATAAATAATAAATATTAAATAATAACTCACAGAATTGACTGTGACACAGAATTGACCAGCCGCGACCTAATACCTATTTATATAATTTTACACCAACACACAAAACAATGTAATAATAATAATTTACGAAATAATATATTGTGTCACGTGTGGCTATTCGCGCGCACTCAATAAATAAATAAAATTTAATTCGCGGCGATTAGCGCACTCGTTAAGTATAAAAATAGTGACGATTAGCGCACGAGTAACAAAATACAACACAATCATTTTAAAAAGTTGTACTACTTGTACTAGTGGCGATTAAGTGGCACAAGCACACAATTGTAATAAATTATTAGCAGTTACTAGTAGAAATCAAAATGAAGATAATATAAAAACAATATTCAATTACAAAATGAGAATGACGGTGATTCGCGCTTGCGATATAATTTGATATGAGGAAATAAGCGCGCGCGCACCATGATAATAATGAAAAAAACATAAATATTGCGGCGATTCGCGCACACTGCACAGAACCCATAACGAAATAGTACAATACACAACGTTCTCGGACGGTGGTTGACACGATATAAATCGCATACGAAAAAGACAATAAAAATACACATTAGGTCTTCTCGATTACGTAACAAAAACGATAACGATGGCAAACGATGAACAGATATTAAAATAAACTTATAATCACGTGTGTGTGTGTATCGTGTGTGCGTCAGAGGCAGGCACGGTGAGAAACAAAAATAAGCCGATCATTTATAACTCCATAATATTAAATACATTTTTTTTTTCTCATTTCGGCCAATACTGAAAAATACGCACCGTGATCATCGGGTAGCCGTGTAACCGAAGTTCTGTAACTGCATGTATATTATAAGTGGCGTAAGTAGCTCAGTGGTCGGGTCAGCCGATCAAATAATGATGGGTTAGCTACAAATGGATAGTACGAAGCGGATGCAATTTCTTAATGTGTGCCATGCCAGGCCATATTTTTATGTGCAACAAGACACACAAACACACGGTATGTAATCTGGTGGTGTGTACTACGATAACACCGTGTGTGCATCACCACAGTTTACCAAACAATACTCAAAATTATTTATATGCCAGCTAATAGGAATATTTCTCGAATGTTTTATAATTTAAAGTGGGTAAGAATGAATTATACTTTATTTATAACACCTTATATTCTTTTTATCTATTTCCGAACATTGTTGTCACACTTTATCTGGTATTCAGCTGAACTAATTATGTCATATTGTAACGTATTGAAATCTTGTAGACGTTCGTTTAAGTTTCGCGCTCGTTATTTGTATGTCTGCGACACACCGACATTGGGAGAATAGGAAGAGGCGTATGAAATATGAATTTTCCGGATTAACAGGTAATAGATTGTTATAATCACTACTGCTGAATTGACGGGAAATTAAACTCGCGGAAAAAAAAAGAAGTGTAGGCTAACAGCCAACTAATGAAAAATGTATAAATAAATTCGTTAAGGCTCGGAGCACGGTGGAAAACCCACGGATAACGTCAGTGTTGCGGGTTTGCACATGGATAATCATAGTTCGTACGGCGCGCCGGTGGCCGGAGGGGAATACTGATGGTTCAAGTTAATACTCGTTTCAAATAAAAATGTCATTATCGCGTGCATTATATCGATACTCGATAGTAGTCTGAACTTTGCGTTTGCAGTACTATATAAAAACAATTATTAACTCGGATTACAAATTTACAACCAAAACCGACGGCAATGTTGCAACGATGTAAAAATATTATACGAAACTATGTCAATGAATGAATAAACAAACTAACCATACGGCACTGGGTACGTACAATACGGTATTGGTACTATAGTGCACAACGAACAATTAACATACCTCAATTGCATATCACAACATATTGCGTAAACAATGTCAAATTTTAACTTATTCATATAATTAATAATTTGTAGGATTTATCACCATGTTAAGATAGAAACGATGCGATTGGAGCAGTCGTTGAAAAAATATTAATTAAAGAATCAACTGTTCTGAGAACGAATGGATATGGAAGAATCCGTTTTGTCAAAAACTATAAACCAACATACTAACTACAAATTGTAGTTACTAGTATGAAAGAAGATGAAATAGTCAGTGGTGCTAATATATACACATTGAGGGGTAGTAGTGGTAGAACAGTCTAAACTACAAAAACAAAGGTGAAAAGTAATTTAATTCATAGTAGGTATATCTGCTTGTTTGCTCCATTACTTAATGTTAAAAACATTTATAATGCATTTTAATTTTGAATGTCTTTGTTTTTTTTTTCTAGAAAATGAAAAAAAAGCAAAGTAGAAACCTTTGCTAAGTGCCAAATTCGATCATAAAAATCAAAATAAGAGGTCTGAAATTTTATTTAAAAATAAAATTATAATAGGGTTTGTAAAATAATATTATATTTGTTCAATTTAGACTTACTAAATTCAATACGATTAATCGACCAAAAAAAAAAAAAAAATTGGTCCCTATGCTTACGGATATAAATAAATTTCTATAATACTTTATAGAAAAAACTCAAAAAATATACCGGATAAAATGGAAGCACTCAGTCATTCAAAATGTTGACGATACAGACTCAGGTAAATAATATTGATTATTACACTTGAGAGGTTAAATCATATTATTTTATTTAACTGTCCAACAATAAATATAATTTTATGAAAATGTCGAACTTTAAGACTTGAGTGTGTTATGAATTTGCTGAAAAATAATACGAGTATGTGTGCCTGAAATATTAGGCAATAAAATATATTAGGTGCGTTGCAAATATAATATATAAATCATTTCAGAAAAACATTATTTATTTATTTATTTTAAATTATAAACGGGCGTTATTAGGTCGTACATTGTGTGTAATATTCACGTCCCGCGATAAACATTAATGAATTGTTATTTTCTCGAGTATTCTCGAGTATAATATTGATGGCACGTTTATTTGTGGAAGCATTTAAAAATTACCAGTGCACATGAGACAAATTATTTTGTACGCCCTACGCTATGCTATACTTGTCTGCGTCTCCAAACGCACAGCACGGTAAATCCTGCGTTCAAAGAAACGATATTTTGTTGTAACTTGTAAACTTTAATACTTGAGCACACTGACCTTTTATCAAACATAGAGGGGAGAACGTTATCCGTGCGACTGTACGATATCATAGGTTTTTTACAATATTTTATCTTTTAAGCGACTCATGAGCTTTTTTTTAAATCGTAATAATGTGATACTACGTTATGAGAACGTTCTGATCGCCGAGTACATATTTTAGTATACTCTGTGATGATTTAATGCTGGTTTTATGTATTGTGTAAAATACTTATAAATGATATTCATAAAATACGCCGGTACCGTAAAATGCCAACTACCAAAAACTGTTTTGTTATGAATCAGGGCCCGAAAGTTCATGCATTTGCTTGTTTTTACAGATTAGACCGAAAAATTACTTGATACTTGTTTGAATAATAACATAATAAATTAAATTACAAGATTTTATTTTGCATATTATTTTAAGCTTTATACAAAATGTATTAATAGTTGGGTCTGCGTCTGACCGACAGAACATTCGCTAACCAATTCCGATAACGGCTAATGGGCGTATTTCCAATCAAATGTTTATTAACGTATTAACGTATTTTTAATGTTGGACTTTCTTCATAGGAAGGTTTCTCAGTGATGATTGAATATTATATAATAAATATGCATTATGCACCAATTTTATCAGTTGCCGTAGAGCGGATCTTTTCGAATTTCGGCGTACAAAAATATGCTGGCCGTTAACCAGGGCGCTCGATTACATTTGAAAAAGTAAAATGTATTACAAGCCTTTGACTGTCACTATTGTAAAGAAGACATATTAAATTATATTATTTTATAATTTTTTATTAACATTTTGAATTTTGTTTTCAAGTTGTATTAGGTTTTTAATTATATTTCCAAGTGCTTAAAAAATATTTTAGGATATATTTTAGCGCATACTATCAGTGTTTTCAAGCGCATAAGTGCATGCATATTTCAGTTGTTTTTAGTGCAATAACTTCCGGACCTTTGTTATGAATTATGATCATAGTAAATACAATATGTTTTTTCAGAACATACCACATTATATGCTCGTAATTTAAGTATTAACTGAAAAGTATAAATGATTTAATCAATTTTAAAATAAAATAAAATCAATCGATATCTAGGAAAATACTGAAAATATTTAAATTAATATTATGATTTAGTTGTTATAGTGTACTTGGACGGACACCTGGGAGTTTGATCAACTACAGTTTATAATTGCCGATTTAGATATCAATAATTGAACATTTTAAACTCCACTAGCCCACGCCATCAGTATAAATATTTTCATTAAGTATAATATTATGAGTTATGACTAGGGCCAACACTTGTATGCATTTGCATATTTTTATTGGTTGGTCAAAAAAATAGCTAGTTAATACCAAAATTTGTTTTATAACCTAACGATGCTGTATACAAAATTTTATTTCGCATATTTTTGCATATTATGGTATTTTTGCATTTTTAGGGCATATTTTAGCATTTAGTATATTTTTGGAGCATATTTTTGGATTTAAGATCTTAAAAACTCGGGAATTACAAAATATTAATTTGTTTCACTCATATACCTTATTATTGGTATTTCAGCTCATTTATGAAAAGTGGTTATCTAATCTTAATCGCTAATTATTAGGGTCAACAATTATATGTCCGTATATCGGTAACAGTATCGCATAGAGTTAATTTATCTCAGATAAATATCATAATATATTTTATCGCACCTATTACAGTCGTCGTCGGTCTTTATACTCGTGTGGTGCGTTATTAAATCAACCGTTTTAAAATGCCGAAAGTGAGAACTTCCAACACTAGTCGTATCAATAGTTACATCTCTGAATTTGGAGAAAATATATTTTCTTCGAATGGGAATATATTGTTTTGTAAAATATGTGAGGCAAAGGTTACATGTGAAAAACGATTTACAGTTTTACAACATCTTAAAACGTCTAAGCACTCACGTGGTATTCAACGACTCGGCGACCAACAACAAAAGACTCAACAACTTTTACCTACTACATCAAAAATTAATTCTTTCAATAAAGATTTGTGCAAAACGTTGTTAGCAGCCAATATACCATTAAATAAATTACAAAATACCTATTTTCGTTCGTTTCTGGAAAAGTATACGCATAAAGATATTCCATCAGTATCTTTATTAAGAAGTACCTATGTCAATGAGTGCTATAATGAGACAATGGACGCCATAAGAAAAGAAGTGCTTGATAAGAAAATCTGGATTTCGATCGACGAAACTACTGACGTACAATCTCGATATATTGCAAACGTAATTATTGGTATTTTAAATGCCGATGAACCAGGTAAAATATTTTTAATTTTTTCCGGTATTCTCGAAAAAACCAACCACTCTACAATATGTCAAATTGTTGATAAAGCTCTTTTTACATTATGGCCTAATGGAATCCGACATCCTGATGTACTTTTGTTTTTGAGCGATGCCGCGATCCTTATATGGTCAAGGCAGCTAATTGTTTACAAGCTTTTTATCCAAAAATGGTCCACGTTAATTGTGTGGCCCATGGGCTACACCGTGTGGCAGAAAAAATTCGTGGTCAATTTCCAAAAATTGAGGAACTTGTCTCAAACACAAAAAAAATATTTTTAAAAGCGCCAAGTCGTATTGATTTGTTTAAAACTGAGGCTCCAGGTATACCATTGCCTCCAACGCCTATATTAACAAGATGGGGTACATGGATTTCTGCTTCAATGTATTATTGCGAACATATAGAAGCTATTCGAAATGTAATACAGAAATTGAACCCTGAAGACGCCGTTTCAATAGACAAAGTTCAAAAATTAATTTCTCAAGATCAAGTTGAAGCAAATTTAACTTTTATTTATTCAAACTATGGATTTTTACCAACTACCATAACATCTTTAGAAAGCCAGAATGTTTTACTAGCAGACTCAATTAAATTAATAGAAACTGCGCGAAGTAAAATATGTGAAGTTAGTGGTACAAATGGCACTGATATTAATAAAAAATGTGAAGATGTTTTTAAAAAAAATAATAGTTTTCATATTCTTACGAAAATTTCTAAAGTATTATCCGGTGATGTATCCACATTAGAAGGTATTCCAGAAAATTTGACCAGCAACGATTTGTTACATTATAAATACGCACCTATTACATCCGTTGATGTAGAACGTTCCTTTTCACGCTACAAAAATTTGTTAACGGACAATCGACGCTCAATGCTGTTTGAAAACTTATACAAATCATTAATTGTTCAATGTAATAACATCGGGTAAAAATTAAAATGTTTATCATCTGATTAATGTTTTTGTTTTTTAATTTTAATTTTTTAATTTTAAATATTTTTTAATATCACACATTTTTGTAAATCATTATTCATTGGCAATAAATAATAATATTGTATTATTATAGTATAAATTGTATAATACATAAAAAAAATAAATCATTTAATCATTTTTTTACAATAACATTTTTTTTAGAGCATATTTTAAGGGCATATTTTGGTAATTTTTAGGGCATAACTGCAAACATATTTTATAGATTTTTAGGGCATATAATTGTTGGCCCTAGTTATGACTTATGACTTATGAGTTTTGACAATATATTTGTCAATTATCTATTGGGTAAAACTAGATTTGCTGATTAGTAGTACTAAATGACAAGGGAATGAGTGGTTAATTCCATTTAGGAAAATGTTCAAACTATTTACCGGAGTCCTATCTATAAAATAGGTACATATAATTATTATAAATATATTATTATTATACTTCATGTAGGTACTTTTCGTGTTTTATTATTTAATATTATGCATTCAACTATTAAAAATCATAAAATAACATTTTGTATAAATATATAAATAAATAAATCACTGTCACATTATTTTAGATGGGTACAATAAATCCCTAATTTTTTCTTTGGAGGGTATATGAAAATAAAACTGCACACGAAATCGTTTAATTGTTACGTAATGCACCTCAGCATAAAATAGAAAATACGAGTAATAGTAGTTTGTAATGTAGATATTCGCTGATGGTAGGTGTAAACGTATAAGTGATTATTATTATGCATGAAAAACAGTTGTCTAGATTTTTACAAAAGTGTCATCCTCACGAAATGTGGGACGATATATTATTTATTATACACACATGTCCTGTAAACACAGTGTAATCGTAGTTATCCATTTCAAGAACTTTGATGAATTCGTGTAAGCCGTTTGTAGGTTCATATAATGACATACTTTTTATCAGTTTACACTTTACATATTTTTTTTATTTCTACCCAAAATGGATGGAACTTTTCATGAAATTAAAATGTACATTGTTATGTAATATTATTATGTACAAAAAAGCATTGAACTACGATGGCTATGCAATTATTTTCATTTGTCATTATACATTAATTTATTACCTATATGGCTATACCTGTGTCGATTGCACTGTGTCAGTCATATATCGATGATATAATATGATGGGCGGGTAAACGCATGCGTTTAAAAACTGCTTTAACCCTAGAACACTAACCCTATTTTTAGTCCTTTATTACTAACCATTCATCAAATCGACGAATATAAAATAAATCCACATAAATATATTTAAATCACAGTATTTTTTTTCTGTTCTTATTTTAATCTTTCTTCGTGTACTTTTTAAAATAACATACTTAGTAACATAAAATTGAAAAAAAAATGGAAGCTTAAATAAAACTTTTTGCTTTGAAACTGTAATTAAAAATACATATTAAGTAAATAATAATCATTATTACGATTTAGACATTTTATGATTTGGTGTTCGCCGCATATGTATTTTTGACATGTAGAACATTGAGATTTAGTCATTCGCCTTTTTTTGTAGTCACAGTAGCTACAACAGTCACAGTAGCTACAAACTTTTCTTTTTTTGGTTGACAGTTCTTCTTCAGTCGGTCGATCTTGTGTTTGTGTTACGTTTTTTATTCCCAAGCAATCTTCAATATTTTTTTTCAAATTATGTGATAGTTTACTATTTGAAAGCCTTGATCTCATGCAATCCTCAACCAACAAATAATGTACTAAATATTTTATTATGCTTAGAACTTGCCCTTTATTTATAACTATACGTCAAATCGATGAACCAAAATTAGCGTGTGTCACTACTAACTAGTAGTCGAATCAACGAACAAACTTTTACGTTTATTACCAACTAGTAGTCGATTCGACGATGTATATTTTACGCAATCGAAGGGTGATTTTGAACTGATAAAAGTAGGTAATTATATTTTAACATAAAATATTGTCAACAACATGCATGAGAGATACACGTGTCATAACAATGTGTACTATTAATAAACTAGAAATTATGAGAATTAAATTAACCTTGCTCGTCGAATCGACGAATAGTTAGCGATCTAGGGTTAAACATATTATCAGTAAAATTAAATGCCCTTTTTTACTATAATAAATTAAGGTCAAACTTGAAATAATAGATTTTTCTTTAGTAATCGTGAAAAATTGCCCCTTTAAATTTGATTTGCGTTTCAACGCAGAAAAATTTCTATATTATATGTTGCGATTATTTTCGGGAATTGCTTCTAGGTATATGTCTATTATGAATACGTTTCTGGACGCGAAAGTGCAGTGTTTAATTATTTCATAAGAAATAGAATTAGACACATTTTTTGAATTTTATAAAAAATTAAATACACATTATTTGGAAAAGCCTGGGAAAAACTTTCTATATTTATTAAGATTCAAAAAGTTCTAAATGACATTTATTAGCAGCTAAAATAAAAATTTAAGTAAAAGATAAAATATAATAATAATACAGTGCAAATACTTCTTGTGTCCTGATTGATAATAACAGGTAAAATAGTTATTATTTATGTAGTTTTATACTATATAAGTATTAAGTATATTTTATTAATTGAAATATTAATTGACCATTTTGAATAGCAATAAAAAACATTTTATAATTAGTAGTAGTATTTAGTAGTACATAATACTTAAGTCAACTACGGGTAAACATTTTTGACAAACATAACAAATTATTCTTATACGAGAATATTCCGATACGAATACATGTAATAATTTGTTGAATAACTGAATTTCTTAATAAATATATTTTATAATAAATATTTTTTTTCATCATGTATCATTGTTCGGGTCGGGAGCGTATATTTGTAACTTGTGCTCCCCGGACACCCTTGCCGTTGTGCTCATCACTGTATCAAATACCAAATTAGTGGGTCTCACTATAGGTGTATTTTCAAGTAGGTATGTATGTAGCTCAATTAGAGTGGTTCGCCACGTAAAATATGACGATCTACGTAGTATAAATTTATACAATTTAAATTAAAATCTAATTAGCATCGTCATTCAAATAGTTAATATAGTTAACATTCTACACATTTCGATTTTAATATATTGAAAACCTATTATAAAATAATACTATAATTTGATATAGGTACATTCCAGTTTCACAAAAAGTTATCCATTTAATATAAAACAAAATAATTGAAAAATAAACGCACTGTAAAAGTCCCATGAAAAAAATGTTTTCTACACAATGTCGAAATATATATTATCTTTTTGACTAAAATAGTTGTGTATTATTGCTTCTCACATTAGTTCAATTAAGACTATTGAAGTATTAGCAATATGATTTATAGATTTATTGGTTATCTGTCAAGAAACTTTTGAAAATAACATTAAATCAGTAGTAATGACTAATGACTAATAAGTAATAACTAATAAGTAATAAGCAGGGCTCGTGAGTTCATGCTCTAAAAAATCCCTAAATAAGTATGCTCTTATGCACTAAAAGCTGGGAAAATATGCATTGAAATATGCATTTATATGTACTAAAAATCTAAAAATATGTATCAAAAATATGTACTATACATATATATATATATATATATATATATATACTATATACATATACTAAAGCGTTTTACATTCGCGACTTTTACTTCGAAAACCTTACAAAATAATATTTTTTTGTCGGCCGAGAATATATTTTCACCAAATTAATTTACTAATTGTCTTAGTTTACAGGCCGATGACGGTTTTTCTTTCGGCATGATCGATATTTTCACGACGTTAAAAAATATATGAGATATTCGAAATATTGTTAAACGTCCGTACACTATGGCTCGGTTTTTCAATCATTCAGTTATTCAACAGATAACAATTCATCGAATAAATTTATTTGTAAGATTATCTTCCGAATAAAGTGAGAAGTGTTTTTCAACGTTTATTTATCTTTCGGATAGTTAATAATGTTATTCGATGGATAATCTTATCAATAGTAGTAATAACTTCGTAGGAGAAGTGTATTGTGGAACAAGTTACTTTATTTTGATTGGTCGAAATCAATATGTTAAGAAGATAATGTCATCTTTTCTATATAGTGATAAAGTACTATTTATTATAAAGCGTACTACTATGCCGTCCTAAGGAAGAATGCCGTAATTTCCGTCCATTCGATTTTGAGAAAAATGACATTTTATGTTTAGTAGTTTTTGGTAGTTCTAAATAAATAAATATAATATTTTTCAAAGTAAAATCCATAGTTTCTTATGGAAATATACCTGATAAATGCAATGAAACTATTCAATTTTATTTTCAAATTTTATTTCACCAAGTTATCATTGTTTTGATATTTATACTAAGCACGCCATTAATAATTCAGAATTGTTTACTAGGCAAAAATGCGGCAATTCTGATTACGGCATTTTTACGTAGCATACCAAAATGTACTGATCACTAACCGGTTGAAGAAATAACGCCGTATATTATCTATATAATTTTTTAGTTATAATTATTAATTTATTTAGTTATAACACGTAAATTATAAAATGATTACAATGTCTTTACCTAATCATAGTTAATATCTATATAATAATATTAATTCAAATTTAATTAATTAATTTAGTTAATTACATATCGTTATATTTTCCCAAAATTGTTTTCTATTACTTGGTATAATTTGCTTCAAACTCGAAAGTATAACGTCACGTTTTTCTTTTGGTATACCATAATTCTTTGTATGTGGAGATGGCGGAGGCATTCCTTTTTTATTCATAAATTTTTTTTGGAGAAAATCCAATGTTGTGTATGTTTTATCTTTAAACTGATTTTTAGTAAATAACACAAATTTCACTGTTTTGTACAATTGTCTATCACAGCCTGGTAACACCCTATGTTGATCTTTTTGTAGGTCAAATTTGATTTTTTTTCGCATTTCTACACTTTTTAAATATTTTTTTCTTTTCTTAAGTTCTCTGGATTTTGTGAAAAGCTCGACATCATTATTAATTTTAATTATACCATCATCAACATAAATAGGTAACTCGGATATATCTATAATAGATTCATTATTATCTGGAAATTAGAGAAACCCAATTCTTTATTTTTCGAATGAAAAAACTAACATAATATTATACATAAAGTTATAATTTTAATATTTTACCTCGATTAATTTCTTCAACTCCTAATAAATCTCTTTCTCCAATTATTATAGCTGTAGTGGTTGATTCTGGTGAACCATGAATAACACTTATGTTTGGGTCATAATCATACACAATATTTTCGGTATCCATTGCAAAAATAAAAACTGTACATAAAGATAATCACGACTAGGTATCATCGGCTGCATCCGAGTTCCGTCCCGAGAACCTTTTTTTATACCAATTCCGTCCCGGTTAAAAAAAAGATACATACCAATTCCGTCCCGGTTCACTGTACATAGTATCCATATTTAATAGGTATATTAAATGACACGTAAACGCACAAATAACGACTGAAAAGTTTATTTAGTTTCGTTAACTAAAATCTTATTTTATATTATCTTTATTTCTATGTGATATGATATTGTTAAATTCAATTATTTAGTGCGATAACTGAAAATAATATTATCTTTATTTCTATATAATAGGATATTGTTAAATTCGATTATTTGGTGCAATAACTGAAATAAATATCATCTTTATTTCTAAAAGACTTGATACAAGACAGAATTAGTATATTATCCATTAAGAAAAACCTGGGACGGAATTAGTATGTTCATTAAAAAAAGCTGGGACGGAACTAGATACCTTTAATTTCAATTTTTATATATGGGATGGAACTCGGATGCAGCCGTATCATCGATAACTGAACGAAATATAATTTGTGTGCGATATACGATGGCGAAATTCCAAATATTTTATCAATTTTTTATAGTTATCTGTCAGATAACCTCTTATTCGGTAGTAAAAGCACCGAATAACTAATCTGCGATTTATTCACCGAATAAGACTTATTCATTCATTGAAAAACCGGATAATTACAATCTTTTCTTATCTATCGAATAACACGAGCTATTCGACGAATAAATGTGATTGAAAAACCGGGCCTATGTCACAATAACGACTGAAATATACTCTGGAATAAACCACTGTAAAAGTATCAAGAAGATAATATTACATATTGTTAAAATATTGAATATAACATAAGATATTTTCCCCTAATTGCTTAATGCGGGCTACGTACCTATACGTTCGTATACGTACGTTTGTACTTGCTTTATCTACTCTATACGTTTTATTTTTAATAATTTGATGTTTCGAAAACTCCCATATATTTTATACTGTGTAAAAATATAAATTATTGTATTTTGCTCAAATTTTGGTAAAAATATGCACAATAAAATAGAAAAATGCATAAATATGCCAAATAGTTAAAAAACCTCTAAATATGCAACATAACATTTCACATACTTAACCATAGTACCTTGAAATGGATTTCTATGTCACCTAGCATTAAATACGACTTAGCAATATTGATATGCAAATGCATGAACTCACGAGCCCTGGTAATAAGTAATGAAATATTATACATATAAAGGTACGTGGGGTGTGGTCTATTTTATTTTAGTCGTATCTCAATTTATTTTAGCAATGATTAATATTATTTCGTTGAAAAAGTACAGCAAACTCATTACGTAAAAATAATAGTAATAAACATGTTTGCGCTACAGTTCCGTCTCAATGTATCAACATACAAAAATCAATGAAATAAATAATTATTTAAATACTCGAGTTTTAATTCTGACATTTAAAATATTTTTAATCATAATTAAATTAAATTTCAGTCGGAAATAATATTAAATATTGCTAGTTATCATTAAGCATTTTATCGTATTATGACCGTTGGTATCGCTTTTCCGGTTTGTGGTGGGTTCCCATTGTGTATTTTATATTATTATTAAACATTAATACATCCATTCAACATGTTCCATTATAATCCAATCAATTTGGATTTAATATTATTTTATAAAAAGACAAATCCTTTATTTTCTGTTCATTTTTGATACTATCCTTGGGAAACGACATGGCGTTTTAATTACATTGTGATAAATATATAAACTATGAATGATACCATTTAAAGTAATGTAATAAAAGTATAAAACCATAAACCACAATCAAATAACAATCGGCCGATGACAATTCGCCGAAAAAAAACATGAATAAATAGTAAATAATATACATAAATATAGTATTATTTATAGTAGTCTTACCGACTCGATTCCTTTGTTGTAAGTTGAAAATATAAAGACGTTGGATGAAAATGCATCATTGGGCGAATTATTTTAAATTTAAATTTAAATTATCTCATTATAATATTCATAGTATAATATATGGAGGAATTATAGCTAATTATAAATTATTGGTTTGTAATTTTGTATACAGATATGATATTATAAAAGTAAATTTTATTTTGTTTGCATAAAAACGTACTCAAAAATACATGAGGTAGTTATTTTTACGGGTAAATGTTCAGCGTGAGCGAGTAAATATGTGATTATGTCGTGCACTTTTGTATTGAATATGGAATCGCCTCTGTAGATTTTCAAAGACATTCACAAATAATTGTTTCGTTTTTAATCAAATGTTTTTTTTATAGTATACATATAATTTATAATATATTCTATAAAAACGCAGACTGCGTATTGGGCATTATGTGTTTATTCATCGGTTTTATCGGTGTATAATGAATGTATAATATACTCGGATTTTTATGACCGAGGCACGTGCATTTGTCCAAAATGTCATAAAAATGTATCTGATCTAACCAATAGTTTCTTACGTTTTTATACTTATACAACGAACAAACCGTGGACTGTAAATTGCTTTGGTGTAGAGGAATAATAATTCCCCGTTGTTTGTATCCCATCAAAAATGTTTATTTATTCGGTAGTCAAGTTTAATACCGCTATATCGAATCGTATTTAATGTATACTGAGTTGTTCCCCCAAAATGTTAAAATTTAATCGTTGTAATGTTGTAATCACATTTGACGTTTATTTGACAATAGACTTTTCGAAAAATTAAATATGTACAATTTACAAGTTGACAATCGTATATTAAAGCAAGAACTAAAAATACCTGTGAATTCTGCTAAATTGTAATTACTCAATAATTTTAACAACAATCACTCGATTATTGTTATCAGTTTTATCGGAATGATGTATGCGAATGTAACAGAGGCAAGTGAATTCGTCGAAACTTCAATTAAAATGTATACAATATCTGACCTACAGTTGCCTAAATTTTTATATTTTTACAACGGAAAGCGTAATGTTGTAAGAACTACTTTGAAATAATTGTCCATTTCGTATTTTCTCTCGAAAATGTCAGTTAATCCAGCATAGATTATGTACAGTATTTATTTTCATACGTTGATCCACCGAAACGTTAAACCAATATTGTAATGTTGTATCGCATTTTATGTTTGACTAGATTTTTCGTAAAATTAAAAACACACAATTAAGAAAGCAAATTATTTATTACTAAAACTCGTTAGTTTTATTAAAAAATAAAAAATAAAAAGGTAAATTCTGCTAAATCGTCATAAATCAATAATTTTTACAACAATTGGTTGATATTAAATACACAAACTGTTTTACAAGCAGTTGCTATGGAGGCAACGCATATTCAACCACGCACGGTGTACGAGAGCACGTGCATGCATATAGCGCGCGTAAGAAATTATCGAACGAGCATAAACCGTGCGTGAGATACATGGGTTGGTGTTTTTTGAAAAAGAGTGACGTGAGTGGAAAAGATTAAGATTCGGTAAGACAAAAGTAACGGAACTCAATTAACTAATGTCTTACAAAAGTACTGTCGGGCATGCGCGATGTATTTACTAAAAATGGTGCGTAAGTACTTCAGCAATTTGGTCGTAACTTGTAGACAGACATTGACGTCTAAAGGGAAGTAAAGTATAAAACACTCGAGTTCTATTTTTCGTGCGATGTTTTCCAAAATATTACACTACGATCGAAAGAAAACCGCAAAATCGTAAAAAGTCTGTTAATTATCTCACACGTATAGGTAAGATTTATTTAAGGACTACGGTGCAGGCAATACATGTTGCATCGTATACCTTAAATAATTCGAAAATCAATAGAAAACAGTCATAGCGCCGTTCCAGACCGCTGGATGCATCCGGCTTAACACATATAACTTATAATACAACTCTGTTCTAAAGGATATTCGCGTAAGTTCATTTGAGATTGATTTTTTTTTTCTACGGAGAACTAATTAATGGAAGGCTCTGTAATTTGGTTATGTGCGCGTCGTAGTGCCCATGATCTTAGGGCTGTAGATGAGTTGCGGCCCGTGCAATCATCCCGCTTTTTTTATCTCGAAACTTTTATCAACTGTTAAAGAAAAAGAAAATACTATAGCATGCTACGTACTATAAGTTATGTGTTGCCGGAATTGACCAGCTCGGGTACACAGATTGTAAATCTGTACGCTCATCGGCACCCGTCGAAGGGATGGGACTTTGTCCAAATGGAGACGGAGATACAAGTCTAATTCCTACTCGACTTAACCCCGCCACCGTTGCAGGTGGCCTAGTGCTTTGTACGTGGTAAACCCTAAGACCTCGCTTCGCTAGTGGAATGCGAATCGTGTTGCGGCCGCAACTCGTACTCGAGCTATATGGATCGGGCCGCAACTCACCGACACCGGATTTGGGCCGTGGTATACGTTCGTATCGTACCGCGGTTGAACGTTATTGTCGTTATAATAATGTGCACGTAGGTACCGGTAATAACAACACGGGTAAACGAGACGCGCGAGTGTTGACCGACGCGCGACGATGACCGTCGCGGTTTCCGGTTTCCGGCTTCCGCCGCCGATGCTGCTCGTTCACGGATGGTACACAATACATCGTGGTGATGTGTGTACACGCCGTCCCGGGCGTGCAACGGGTGGGCGCGTGTATTCGTCGACGCGCCCGTGTATTCGTGTTCGTACGCGCGCCGGCCAGTGTATTCGTGTGCGCGCGTGTGCGTGTGTTTACGCGAGTGCGTGTGCGTATGTGCGTACGTGTGTGCGTGCGCGCGCGTGCGCCTACGCGGGTTCGTACGTTCGCCGCCGGTAGGTGCGTGCTGGTTGCCTCTTCACGAAACCGGTGGTGGAACCACGACCGTTCCACCACCACGGCCGTTTTTGACCTTATAAAAGGGCTAATTCTATGCGCGGGACCTTCAGTATTACTCAGTATTACAGTATACATTTAACGGGTTTACCGCTTTTTTACCGACTCGTAATTTTTCAATCTCCAGATTAATTTCTTCGCGTTTACATTTTTCCGAAACTCCGGCGAGATGAAAGCATTAATGTTTCTCACCGTCGCCATCTCGTGCATCGTTGCATCTTCTTCCACGGCTTGTAAGTACATTGATTATTTTATTTTGCCGAGGATGATTATTGATATTTTACAACTGGAAAAAAATTAATTAAATCTTAGAAAAAAAAAATTATTTTGATTTAAATTGTATTAATACATTAAACTTAAATTATTTTGATTTAAATCGACCGTTCATTTTCGACTAATATATTATTTCAAAATTTCAGTTGTAAAAAATATTTAATAATTATTTTCCGTAGAGTCCCTATTATATTATAATACTTAGGTTATTTTTACGAAAATTCTATGTTTTTCGTACTGGTGAGGTATGCTCGGGGATGGAACAAGTAGTTGGGTTCAACACATTTTTATTTTATTTTTGTAGGCATTTTATTTAATTTTTTATTCAATTTACTGCCCGCGTTTATTTTCGTCCGATATTTTCATTTGGTGTTATAGTTTTAACTTCACCACTTAATATTGTCAGCTGCACCCTGCCACCGATGCGTTAGCGATCAATTCATTATATTTTTTATTTTTTACGCTTACTCACGTTTAATAGTCACGATCCGGATAAATTAATAAAAATACTTATCTTTGGTGGCGGGGTCTTAATTTTTTAATAAATAAAATGAGTGATATTGTGTATTTAAACATTAAATACTTACAATTTATTGTCGTTGATTTTTATTGCAATCATATTTTTATTTATACGCCAAAAGCACTAGAATTTATCGTCTTAAAAATGTGCAATTATAATTAATTGTTACAAATCACGGACGTAAATTAAATAATGAAATAATTCTATAATCCGTTGTAATTCGATTTATGTAAAAATATATTGTATCTGCGTGTCATTAGTGTTTCGTCCATTTTCATTTTCTCCGATATTATACCATCAATTTAATAAAACTTGTTCAGCTATTCTTATTTATCGAAAAAATTGTAAATATTACTTGTATTAAAAATTGTAATACAATATTTTTACAAACATTTTTTTTTCTTTTACTTTCGTGTTCAACTAAACCGGTGTGTCATTTTTTTAAGATCATTTTATCTTAAAAAAATGTATGCAGATTATATTATTAATAATAATTATGTCATAAAAAAAATGATCAGAGAATTGAATGGTTCCTAGAATTTTTTTTGCCTTTCATTTCGAATATTTTTATAACATAATTCGCGTCCTTTGTTAGCGGAATATACTATTTTTGTTGTCGTTTATTTTAATTTTTTTTACGCGTACGCAAAGACGCGGGCAAGTCCGAAATGTGCAATACTAATTCATGTCAAACCCCGAGTATACGTCTTGAATTTCTATAGGTTTAATATTATTGTATGTTGAAAAAGTGTCATAGCACTTTTCTTGTTCATATGTGTGTACATCGCGAGCGTTGAATGGCAATTTCACATTTGAAGTTTATTGTTTTTATATAATCGTCTTTTCACTTATGATTTTATTTGTTTAAATGTAATTAATTAATCTTGAACAAAAAAATTAATTTATTATTATAGTTTTATTATAGTTATAAAAAAAATTTTCTTATTTTTTATTTATAAGAGTTGTGCATTTTTTTAAGCAATTTACAATTATATTTTTTGAAATGTTATATTGTCTAATTTATATTTAATTAATTTTCTTGTCGACATACAATACTTTGAATTTTGAGTATAATTGCCTTTCAACTTAACGCTCGCGATTCGTACTCTGTTATTTGTATTATTACCGGTAATCACGCATGTGTATATATATAATAGTATATAATATTATTAAAAATAATCCATTATTATTTCGCTCGAAACATCGTAACGCGAAGTTTAATTATTATTAAACTTATTAATTAGTATTATCGTATTTATTCATTGTGCGAGTCTGTAAAATAATTGCATTGGTTATACATGAGCTAAGAGGACGCTTACATGGTTTGCGTTGTCTTCGTCTTACAAAGAAGAATATGGCAAATCTGACAAATTAACCCGTGTATCTGATGACGGTAAATCCGTTCGATTTTTTCGGGAAATCTGACCGCTATACTTAACACTATAATCGTTTACTCATGGTCTTATTCACGCGCAGCTTTATACTTTTGTGTTGTATTTATACGTGTACTGTCGTACGTCACATGTGTACATGACACACACACACACACGCACACGCACACGCATACACACACCATCCGTGCCGGGCCATCAAGTCGTCGGTTGACATTCGGATACATAATTATAACGGCACTTCTATATGAATATCGATCTTTTTCTCACTCGTTACCGCTATTTATCTTACGGGATTTACAACAATAATACCTACTGCAGTTACGGTCGCGCGATGTTTACAATCAGCCACGGTCGGCCGTGGGCCATTGTGCGCGTATCGTTATTCACGTGCATATTATATTATTATTATTATTATGCAACGTCGTGTGTAGGTGGTTGTTGTGGCGCAGGTTTAAGCGTGTTGTGTCTGGGAGTGTGCGCGTGTGTGAGCGTGAATGCGTGTATCCGAGATAGTTCATTGAGAGAAAGAAGTCGATGACGTTGGGGTAGGAAAGTGTGCGGGGGTGGAGATGGTTTGTGGTATGCGGCGGTTATTGTGAAGGTCGCTATTGTTGCGGTGAGAGAATCGTTTCTTACTCACGCGTGTGTACGTGAACGTATGTACTTTCGTGTGTTCATGGGTGTGTGTGTGCGTGCGTGTGCGCGTAAGTGTGTATGTGTGTATGTGAACGAACATTAATGAACCGACCACCCGTAACACCCACCCGCGCCCACCTCTCTCTCATTCATCACCACCGCTACATTTACTATCGGTACACTCACACACACACACACACACACACACACACACACACACACACACACACGATCAAAACAATAACAAATACGCGTCTATCTCGCCATGTCCCGTGTGTACATTCAAATTCAATTATTCCGCACACGATTGGAGGCAGGTTAACCATCTCAATATCACATAATATCTCGGCCCCGACTTATGTTTTCGGCGAGTGCGTACTGCAACACGGATATTTTTCATTCGTCATCTCCGCATCATTTACAGTTGAATTTAAAAATTGTTTTGATTCGCGATTAAAATAATAATTTTGTTTATCGAACACGTTCGCGCGGAGAACTTGAGTGTACACTGTACAAGTATACGCATACAATACGCTATGTATTTTTCAGTAATAAAAACCAGCAGTGCATACATACACGCGCGCGCACTTTGTGTTTGTATCGTCTACGTGTACGTAAATATTTACGACGCGTTACATAAACATCCCTCTACACGACCGTTTTGGTTATTTTTTATCTACGTGTCCGAACCGACAAAATCGTCCTCGCATCGCCGCGACGAAGCTGTGGTATACGGTCGGGTTTTTCTCCGTCGTCATCGTTGCGGGTGACTGCGCGGCGGAGCTACACTCGTCACTTTTATTATTACTACATACATGTAGGTACCAATGTACACTCGCACGCACGCACGCACTCACGCACACACGCACGCTTAGTATGTATATTATGTGATCCCGTCGGTGCTACACCGTGCTCTCCTTAGCTCGCTGTCGTCTGCGCGTACCTACGTGTGTGTTTGTGCTGCACACGCGTATTGTTTCTGTGCGTGATGGTATTTATTTATTTTTTTCGAAAAAAAATTTGAACTCTCTCGGTTGTTGCATTCGTCGTCACACGGTAATACAATGGGAGGGGGTGGGAAACGCAGCGTTAGGGTCCACCGGTATTTCCGGTACATATTTCATATGATATGATTCGTATATTACATGAATTATCATCGCCATCTATATAACACTGTAATTACAGAAACATTCCCGGTATATATACCACTGCCGCGTGCAGGGATCCTTTGTCCGAGGCTCAATAGTTTACCACATGTAGCAGCGATACGTTTATTGCAACACTTCGTCAATGATTTATTATCAATGACATTAACCCTAACTGTGTATAATTTTATCATAACACTAGTATATCGCGGATTCTGTATGGTTTAGCTTTTTTTTCGGTTCATTCAATATAATACAAATTATTATAATTCTATAATATTGTCTCTCCAGAACGAATAACGACTCTACTATTGTATAATTTCATAAATATTATAACACCATCATTACCTAACATTATCTAATATTAAATCGTTTCATAATCAATTATGCTATTTTCATATAATTTCATTATACCATCAACATATTGAGATTACTAATTGATAAACCTTTTTCTTCATGGTTCATCATATGTTTTTGTACAAAAAAAACAATAAATATTTTTATTTAACTTTCGTAAATAATTAGACAAATCATAATTTTAGCCACAAATATTAAACATTTTAATAACATCACCTAATACTAAGTCATTTCATTTTCATAAAAGTACTATAACATGGTCAGATCACTATATTAAAACCACTAACTAAATAATACATAACGGATTCTATTTCATTTAGCTTTTTTTTTGGTTCATATAATTTAATGATACTTATAATAATTTTTTTATATATCGTCTGCTATACATATAGTGATGACTTAAGTATCACATCATCTGTCATCAATAACACCATAATTATCATTACCTAATATTAAATCGTTTTAATGTCATCTATAATAGTTTATCATCCTATCATTATTACAAAAATATATTGCGGGTAATAAATAACTAAATTTTTTTCGATTCATAAAATATTTTTATATAGTCAATACAATAAAAAAATACTTTTTCACTGCAGACTTCAAAACTTAACCATAATTATCTAATTATTAATATTAAACAACTCATAAATTTCACCATAAACATTAAAAAAACATTAAAACATTGCATTTTTACTGATCTAATTCCAATAACTAAATAATACGTTGCGTATTCTATTTGATTTTTTTTTGGTATCATAGAATATTTTTGTACATTTAACAAAATTAATCAATACTTTTTGAATAACATTCGTAAATAAACAGACAAATCATAATTTTAGCCACTAATATTAAAAATCTTTATAACAGCAATTAATAACAAATCGTCTCATTTTCATAACATTTTTATAACAGCGTGTGACCACGATACTAAAACCACTAATTGAATAATACATCACGGATTCTATTTAATTAAGCTTTTATTTTTTTGGTTCATATAAATTAATAAAAATTATTATAATTTTTTTGTATAACGTCTGCTATATAGTGACGACTTAAGTTTTGTATCACATCATCTGTCATCAATAATATAAAACCATCGTTATAATTACCTAATATTAAATCATTTTACTGTGATCGATAATATTTTATTATCATTTCAATATAACCAAAAAAAATTGCAGATTATAAATAACTACATTTTTCTTCGATTCATCAAATATTTGTATACAGTCAATATCATATAACAATACTTTTTGACTACAGTTGTCAAGACTTCACCATAACCATCTAATTATTTAAATTAAACAAATCATAAATTTTACCATCATATTAATAAATCTTTATAGCATCAACTAATAACAAATCGTACCATTTGGCATTTTCATAAAACTTTTATAACAATGTATGATAACTACACTAAAACCACTGTTGCCAAATAGGCTATTTTACGAGACCTTATTGTTAGGTAAAAACCAAATTTACTTGTTCACCGATGACGAATAGGAACGGAACAAGTTAAATACATGGGAGTGCAGGAAGTTGAGGTTAATAAATGATTAGGGGAAGTCTCTATGGCCGAATTGGTATGGTGCAATGACCACAGAGCTCACATAAAATCGGACGAATACTTAAAATTAAACACTCAGGCCACACTTACAAACTAACGGCAGACTGGTGAATGATAACTGCAACACCTGGGTAGTGTATGGACTCGGAGAACTGGGCGGCCTCTCACACACTACGCCGAGTGCTGGCGGTCTTACGCAATGACTCGGGCGATGGAAGACCGAGTTGGTTTGTGTTCCGCACGAAGAATAATTCACACACAAATAGGGTATTCGGGTATAATTAATAAAATGGAAACTCACGTGTTGTGTCGTTGACTAAACTTTATTTCAATAATAATAATAATAATAATTATAAAATATCGTTGCAATAACGGTACAATTTTTTGTCACAATGACGATATTAATAATAATGAAAATAATAATAAAAATTCGTCGCACTGACTATACGATTGTTTGTCACAATGACGATCGGAATAATAATAATAAATAATTCGATGCCGCAATGGCGAACGATGATGAAAATAAATACAAATTTTTAAGTTAAAAATGACCGCGACGGTGCTTCAACAGCGATCGACAACCAACAACCAACGGGCCGGCGCGATATCGCGACCGACGAACAATTATATAAAAATAAAAATAAATACAAATAATCTATTACATAACATTACGATCCCAATTAAATCGATTTGCATAATTCACGAGCACAAGTGCACAACACATAATTAATATTCACAAATACGCTAAATAATGGACGGGACTGGGAGATAAGATATGACCGTCATCGCTGCAGTTGTTATAATAATAATAATAATCTTAAAATACTGGCACGGTGCAAACAACCACTAACTGAATAAAACATCGTGAATTCTATTTGATTAATATTAAAAATCTTAAGTTCTGTATCACATCATCCGTCATCAATAATATAACACCATCGTTATCATGACCTAATATCAAATCGTCTCATTTTCATCATAGTTCCATAGTTTGCATTTTTTCTGATCTAACACCATTAACTGAATAACACGTTTCATTTTGCTAAAAGCTTATAAAACAATAAAGCAATAAAAAAATACTTTTTTAACTGCAGACATCAATAATTAGACAAATCATAATTTAGGCGACTAAATTAAAAAATTATTTTAACATAACCTAATATCAAATCGCTCATTTTCATAAAAGTTTTATAACATTGTATGATCACTATACTTACACCACTAACTAAA
Source organism: Periphyllus acericola (assembly GCA_949715065.1). Classification (NCBI taxonomy): domain Eukaryota; kingdom Metazoa; phylum Arthropoda; class Insecta; order Hemiptera; family Aphididae; genus Periphyllus; species Periphyllus acericola. The sequence continues at coordinate 38,794,846 of OX454264.1, read as the reverse complement.
TAATACATCACGTATTCTATTCCATTTAGCTTTTTTTTGATTCATCAAATATTTTTGTATAGTTAATAAAATAAAACAATAATTAAGTAAATAATTAAATAAATCATAATTTTAGCCATCAAAATTAAAACATCATAATAACATTACCTACTATTAAATCGTTTTATTGTCATTATAGTTCTATAACATTGTATGATCACTACACTTTAACCACTAACAGAATAGTAATACATTACGGATTCTATTTGATAAAGTTTTTTTTTTGGTTTAAAGAATTAAATATAAATAATTATAATTTTAGAATATGACCTATCCAGAGTGAGTGACGACTCTCTCATTGTATTATTCATCAATATTATATCACCGTCATTACCTTTACCTAATATTAAATCGTTTCATAATAAATAATACTATTTTCATATAATTTCATTAAAACATCAAAATATCGAGAGTTGTAATTGATTAACATTTTTTTTTATGGTTCATCGCATGTTTATATACAGATTACACAATTAATACATATTTTTATTAACTTTCGTAAATAATTAGACAAATCATAATTTTAGCCACAAATATTAAATACTTAATAACATTACCTAAAATTGTTTCATTTTTATAACATTGTACGATCACTACACTAAAACCACTAAACGAATATTACATCGTGGATTCTACTTGATTTCGTTTTTTTTTTGGTTCATTGAATTTAATATAACTTATTATAATTTTTTTAATATCGTCTGCCATATAGTGGCGACTCAACATATTGGGTCACATCATCAATATTAGAACATCATCATTTTCATTACCTAATATTAAATTTTTTCATACTCATTAATACTAGTTTTATATAATTTCATAGGACTACACTAATACTTCACGCCTTATATTTGATATACATTTTTTTTTATTTTTTTTTTTTGTTCATCGAAAGTCGGTTCAATCAATACTCTTTTCTACTACATATACGTAAATAATTGGTCAAATTAAAATTGTAGCCTCTGCAGATCAGGTAAACGACCTAGACCTGATGACGCATTCGTTTCTATCGTGTTTGTACAAATGTATGTTTTTCGCGCATATTTTCGAAAAAAAACAAAAGCACCTATGCCGGAAACGTGGTTTCGGTTTCCCTTGCCCGCTCCGGTCTGCTGTCTAATAATACTGGGACGGAAACTACATAACAATTTTTAGACCAATGCCATTTGCCGTCGCCTGTCTCCCGGTGATATTATATTTCAATTCATTGCCGCGTCCGAACGCTAGTTTTTCATTTAATTATTGGCGATCGAGTGATCGAATATGCACGTGTTCGTGTTTAAAAATACATACGTCTAAGTATGTGTGTGTGTGTGTGTGTCGTTGTGTGTGTGTATGCCTGTGCGTCTTTTTGTGGTGATCGAGTGTCGGAAACTTCCGATTCAATGGCCACGCCCCGACGTCTCTGCCTCCTTCTTAGATGCTAGCATAGGTCGATCGTGACTAATATGCTCTACACCGCCACTGACCACTTCCTCATTCATGCGCTATACTGCAATATTAGTACTACTACTGTACTATTGTATTATTTACTCGTATAATGCACTGTTGTTGCATCGTAATTAATTATGTTATTATCGTTCACTAGACGCGCGCTCTTTTTTTCGTCGAATATTGTTTGATTAGCTTATTATATCACCGTTGATCGTCGTCGCGACATTCAGCATAGGTTTCTTTGATCTTCCTTTTCTATGAGTATTTAAAGTGAAAACAATTTATAACCACTAATAGTAGTACGCGCGTCTTATAAATTGCAGCAGTCATCTTTCATCCAAACTTGCAGAAAATTACGAAAATACTGATTTTTTTTTCAATCGTAAGAAGTGCGTGCACAAAAATATAATGATATTAATTTACAATCGTATAATAAGTCCTTAAAAAGTATATCATTTAAAAATTAGACATAATTTATTTTTTATACACTTAACTATATTGCATGGATCACACGGTTAGTTGAACTATATTCTTATTGTAGTGTAGTATTTACAATACTACGTATATTGATAATTTCTTAGTTTGTTTAGTGAATGTATGTTGAATGTATATAGTTTTACTGTGAATGTGTTGTGGTCGAAACTCGGTCGACGGTTATTATGTATATAGATGATATTAATGACCGAAAATCAATTAATAAACTCTGAATCCAAAATACATTTGAATTGTTCTTCCTACAAATAGAAGGTCGTTTAATTTGCCAAACTATACGGATTGACCGGCCATCGGGCTTCGACCGTAACATATATTATGTTTATCATTTGTTTATCTCCGCATAATTCGATCGTTTTCCTCTTGATCACGCTTTAGTTTTGTACTTACCGTCTAGATGATTTATTTTAAGTATTGTCCGTAAATGTAAAATTAGTGTACCCATATAGTTTGGTAATCCGTAGTTTATGAAAATGCTCACTATTATTGTGGCGCCTGCATTTATAATTGTTCATCATATCGTATGTACAGAAATGCTTAATGTAAAAGTAACAGGTCGCTATTATCGCTGATTATCTGATTATCGGTGAAGGATTTTGCTAATGTCATCGTGTATATTGTTTTTCATCGACGAAACGGTTTCTAATGTCTAAAATAGCAATTTATGTATTCACTCCTCTTTTCATACCTGAAATTTACATTTTATAAACGCAAAAATCTTATGTCAGCTTACTATAATATAAGTTTAACACTTTATAAATACTATAACACTATATATATCTCACTCTGTTTCTTTCACTCCCACTATTTTACTTCTAACTATTCTTTTAACAACTTGATACTTCGGTCAATGTACGCCCTGCACAGAAGCCTATTTTGTGGCTAAGTACCTATAATTTGTTCGCGTACAGTCTTATTTAAACTTCTGTGTGTGGTGCGTATGTTTAATCTTGACTTGATCTTTTCTCGTACACCTATATGCAGGTGTCTAAGGCCATGAGAGAGCATGGCATTTTTTCGATCGATTTTCAATTTTTTCTTCGCGTCCTATTATTGCATGCACAATGCTTCTAGACTTAGGGAGTTTAACAACCACATGTCTATGTAGTGGTTATACGCCATAACACAGCCGTAGATGTAGCGCGTCACACATTATCATCTGTACAATTTCCGCTTTTTTATTGACAGTCCGGTATTGTACAGATGATTGTGCGTGAAGCGTTTACCCAATACGTGTGTTTTTGGCATTAAAAAAAAAAAACTATACATTTTCGCATCTTCCTTCATTTGGTGACCAAAGATTTTCTACTTTTATGTCTATACAATTAGTGTAATAATCCGACCTAAAATTCATTCTAGGTTAAATTATTTCAGTCATATATATTGTACACACTTAGTAGTATCTACACTAGTATTAACGCACGTTTTACGCTTTTTGGTGTTTTCAAAAGTAGTTATTAATATATTTTCGATTTTTATGCAGCTGTCGCCTCGCACCGTATATATCGATAATTTTGGTAGACTTCACGTTCTGCTCTAGATTTTTCACGTCCAATTATTCCCTGCGAAATCCTTATGGACTCATGTAGTTTCCACTAATAAATATATAGTGTACGTCATCGAAATGCAAAAGTAATCTTCTGCATAATGGCTGATATTTGATTTTGACGAGCGCTTCTTCCGGAAGAAATTCGTTTTTAGCATTAAAAAAGTCAAAAATTTAGTTTTCCAAACAAAAATTATTAATATAATTAATTAGGCGTTAGGACTCTTGGAACTTGGTTGAGATACCCGGCAGCCCCTCCCTCACCAATTTGAGCACTAAATCACTCTTACAGATACTGCGCACTACGTTATTTCAGTCATGGGTTGTGTTTTTATTCTCCCATGGATTGAGTGGTTATGTATCGTGTTTTGTGTACCTATACATACACCGGTTTTCTAACTCCACGAGCTATTGGTATTACTGCTGGAATTTTTTAACTGCTTTTTTTCACGTGCCCACAATCATATAGTTATTTGACCACGTGGTCGTTACTGTCGAATTTATAATTACTTTATAATTTTATAACCTCATAAACCAAATATAACCAGTATGTAATACAAGTGAATGCTAAATAGTATAATATATTATCATATAATTTCTATAAATTGTAAGGCCCAACGTAGCCTTTGCGCTTTATACATAATTTCATATACACTTGCATTTGTCCTTCTTTCCCTCCACCAGAGCAAACGTATTTGTCATTAATATTGTACCTACACTAACATTTTACCGCCGGTGCATGTGCAGCTTTTACCAAAAATATTAATGATAATAGAAATTCTTTGTAGTGCTTTATGATTGTTTATGCGATAATTGAACAAAACAATATAATGCACAATGTGCAGTAATATTTCGTGGGTATCACTGCTACTTATGTTTTTAATTTTAGTATTATTTTGTATATTTTGTATATTTTTTTCTCGCCTTTTCGATAAATAATTTAATTTTTAATTTTGCTACTGTTGTCACGTCAAATTTCAAGATTTCTGCACGCGCTTTGTGCAATCACAGCCAAAACCGTACAAATTGTAATTATGTACGTATTTGGTTGTGAATGCTCATGGTGTACGTAAACTTCCACGCCTTCGCGATATCAACCGTACCGGGCATACTTGCTGCTGTCGTAGTACGCTTTTGAGGACGGGAAACGCTTAGTAGTGTTGTACTGTATATAGTATATGGCATTTAAACTATTTAGTAAACTTAAGGATCTACCACCGGTGTATTAATAAAAAGCTATACTTGGCGTCATTTAATTTTTACATTTTTCAAAACTTCTATACTTCTAAACTTTATTTTATTTTATTACCTCCTCGTTTAGGAACTTTTGGATTCGATATAGTTATAAATATAATTATATGCTATTCAATAAGATTTACTCGTACCATGTACCATTTCAATTTAGGTGACACGTATTTTTTTTATTGTCTTTACATTTTTTTTTTAAAACAATATATTTTTCAAAATGTATTTCAATTTGAACAATTTTTTGTTCTTTTACCCCACCATTATATTATAAATCAATATGGTAAGGTACATATACTATAACAATACTATTATACACACTACAAAATACACACACGTACTATGTGTTATCACAAGTATCGCTGTGTTTTATGATATTGAATTTAAATGTAGCTTTGGTTGTGATGACATATGATATTCGTAAAATTCTACAAAGTCATCAGTGTATATACGGTATTTGTGTTCAGTGGTGTATTTGGTGACGATGGGAGAGCAGTCGGCTCTTTTACAAGTACTATAATTTCTAAAAAATTTCTTTAATTGATATAATTATTGTAAAAACAGAAAGAATTTTAAATGGCTTTGTGGGCGGAGGGTGGACAAAGCAAAAGTTATTTTTTATTTATTATTATTTAATGTTAATTTATTCGTACTTGAAAAATGAAAGAAGAGCCTGCACTCGTCTCCGTCACTGAAAGCCACACATTCATGTCTTTTAATTAATAATAATTATAACCAACCAGGCACTAATTATCAAAATGCAATATATTGATTTCTGTAACAATTCATTACAATGGAATACTTGAATTTTATTATCAATCTAGACTTTATTTGAAGGCGTTAAGTTCACCGGGTCAACTTAATTTAAAAAAAAAATTTAGGCAAAACAACGTTTGCCGGGTCAGCTAGTTTATTATATTATTGTTATTATTAAGCACTTTGTAACAACTAAAGCCGTTGAATGTGATATAGTTAAATGATTGCACAAAGCACAACATCAGGGTTTAAAATTGAAAGATAATGAAATTAATACTTCCTGGAAAGTTCGCGCGGAAAATAACAATAGTTGATCGGTCCAGTAGTTATTGAGAAAATCATGCGCGTGCGCGGTAAAGGACTTTTTTGTACGATCCATAAATATATTGATGATAGATGATAGATTTTAAATTTGAAATGTAAGTGGGTACGCTTGAACTCGTTCGTCCCGATGGTTATACGAACAAAAGTGTTAAAAAAAAAAAAAACCGAAAGATACTTCCGACTTACCTCAGCTTTTCATACTTTTCATCGTCTTTCGACAATATAGGTACTCGTAGTGGCCTCACATCGAGTACTGCAGGTGCGCGCAGGTGTGTTGACGGAAACCGCGGCGGAAGTCATTGGCGAGGTTTCACGCACGTGCTTTTTTTTTGGTTCTGACGAGGATTATTAATCGCGACGCGTTGAACAGCGTTACCTAGCGTGAACAAAATCGGTAGTCCTAAAAGTGTACGTCGATCGGACAACAAACTATGATTTTTTTTCTGTGCCCTATGACTTGCCCGATGTATAATTTTTCGACTATTACCTGTATAATATGTGTTACTGTGGACGAGTGCGGAAAAATTAACTTCCGCCTATACATATACGATTAATTGTTATTACTTATTACCAATAGTTGTGAAAGATTAGTAAAATTCTTGTATTTTATCAGCGCACGACGGACTATTTGAGCGTGGTGATCTTTTGCGAATTTATTTTCGTCTACGCCTTGAATCACACTTACCTGCGGTTGTGTAATTACCCTTATATAGTTTCATAAATTTCATTTCGTCTTGTAAAATCAACATGTAATATCTATATTTTTTTTTCTCTTTTTCTGGCTGTCGCGTTTGATTTTTCGCAAACGTGGATATACCACTATCACCACTGCTATTTTTTTTTTTTTTTATTCGAAGTCGTCAACAGCCTTAAAGATTCGTTAATACATTAGCTGAAATTATTATTTCTACAGTTATTATTTCAACGCTTCTGAAATGTTATTTTTTATCTATCAAACTATCTTATAGATGTTGACCAATTCACTAGTCAAGCGTATAGTAAATATACAAGGATAGGATAGGTTCAATAAGACAAAAAAATAAGACGAAACGCAGTCGTACTAAACGAATATAATGTTTATTTTCACATAAAACTCGCTTATTTTAAAGCACATGTCATTTATGCACATTGATAATATGTGCTAAGTACATTTTTTTCTTTTTTTCTTTACGATAATCGTCGTGTACACAGACCGCGCAAACAATTTTATAAAGTCAATTTTTTCTAATCGATTCACAAAACGTACAAGTTCGTGTTAATAATATTTCGTTATAAGTAAACATTTTAATCGATAGACATTTTTCAAAAATGAAACTTATAATTTAACGGTTTTGTACAATATAAACAACAATATTACTCGACAGGGACAAAAATGTAACACTGGAATTCATCATATTTTGTTTATGCATTTGTTCACACTAATATGAAAGTGGGAATCGTCACACGAGTGAATAGGACGGTAAAAAAAAGTCACAAATAATTACAATTCATTTAATCGTTTGTTTTTTTTCTTCTTCTTCTTCATGTTATAAGACCATCAAAATGACAACATATTACTCGTATAATATAAGTTACACCGTTACCGAATTTATTTTAAATGTTTCGCTTAGACTATCCGATTATTGATACTGTAAGTACCACATACATACGCAGAACCTTAACACAATAACGAAATAATGCATCTGGGATTTATAGTTTTTTTTTTTAGAACATTCGATTACTAATACCTATGTTGTTCATATTGAACGAGGTAAAAAAAAAAAATTTAAGGCAATTAAAAACCGGTCAATAATCATTTTTCCTGTTGCAGTATTTCTTCTTGTGATAATAATTGTATAATAAAAAGAAAACAGTTATAATTATGTATTATTATTCGTGTAAATAAACTGGTATTATTTCGACGAAAATCGAGTTAGTAAGATGTTTGTATTGATATATTGTTGTAGTGCATTAGTTTGCACCTAATTGTTTTATTATAGTTTAAAACGGTTTGAAAAGAAAAAATCGACTGTAAATAGGGTACACAATAAAACTGTTTTCTTTATTAAAAATAATTATATAAATGAAAGAATAATAAAAGAGTTTGGAGTGTTATGGAGTCAGGTAAATGTTTGAATAAAAACACATGAATTATTTCTTTGTTTGTATTACTGATAAAAAATCAACTCGACATTACATTATGTGGGTAGGAGTGTCGAGTTATTGGCCAGAAAAGCCCCCTACGGCGACTTCCGGTCGTCGGAGGGGGCGCAAAAACTGGCCTAGCCCTACAAACAATACGGTCGGGGGAGGAGATCGATCGAAGGGCTGCTAAAGGAACGTGATTCTTACAATAATGAAGGGAGGGGGAAGGGGTGGCAGTGGTCTGCCGTGGGTTGGTCATATTACGGCATTTTTTCAACAAATCGTCGCATTTGTCGATGTTATGAATTAAACATAGGCACAATAAAAATAAGGTAGGTTTTTAAAATAAAAATAGTTATCGTGAACTAGAACGGACTTGCTACGTTCGTTACTCGCAGAGTCTAATATTAAGCTTTATAATTTGTTATATATATTTACATTTGTTTATACTTAATTGTAAATTATTATTATATCAATTCACTCTTACTTAAATTATAGTCGGTTACATCTAGGCGTTACTATCACTAATATATAGTATAATATATAGTATAATTATCACTAATGTATATACTAGTTAGCAAATTCATCTTACTATTTAAATTTAAATTAATAATCATGTTCAAATTGTTAAAAATGTACCATTGTAAATATCAATAGTTGTAGATAGCTAAGGCTAAGAACATATATATTATATATATTACATTTGTTTATACTTAATTTTAAATTATAATTATATCAATTCACTCTTAATTAAATTATAGTCAGTTACGTCTAGGCGTTACTATCACTAATACAAATGATCACTAATGTATATACTAGTTAGCAAATTCATCTTACTATTTAAATTTAAATTAATAATCATGTTCAAATTGTTAAAAATGTACCATTGTAAATATCAATAGTTGTAGATAGCTAAGGCTAAGAACATCTTATTTATCTAAAAAAAAAAAAAAAACGGACTCGTCACAGGAGCCTGAGAATATGCGATTTTTTACGAAAGTTTACGAGCGATTGAAGAATTCGAACACAATCTTGTCGTCCGTCAGTTGGTCCACTCAATCGCTACTCCTTACATCGTTTGCCCACAGCCGTTTACTCGTCTACTCATTCTCCATCCTTACATTAATACCACCAACTATCTTAATCACAATTCACCGTCATCTCATATCAGTTATACCGTATATGCTTTCCACACGACATTCCATTTCTATACAATATTGGGTGCATTTAATAGTGTGTGTGTGTGTGTGTGCTTGTGTATGTGTGTGTGTGTGCGCGCGCACATGTGTGTATGTGTGTTGGTACGGGCACCCATTTACGTGTACCTAAATCTCGGGGGAGGGAGCTAAAAATAAGTTTTTCAAAAAGTTAATTAAAATTAATATATTTCAACAGATAAAAATGTTTAAGGTATTATTTGATTAATAAAGATTAAATGTAAGTTGTCTAGTATGTTATTCGATAAAATAAAATATAGTACATTTCTTCAATTTATATGGAAATTAGTGATCCATAATGATTAGTAAGTCCAGAATAATACTGTCTCTTTAAGTTCATCATTTAACGATGAACGCTCAATACACACACGCCTCAAAGACAAACTTTGTCGTACGAATCGATGTTTTTGTTCTCATAATGAGCCGGTGGTGATCTTTCATATGTGCTCGTTATTAGAGACAGTATTATAATTTACAATGAGATAATTAATCTAAAGATATGATAATAATTATCATTTCTGAACATATTTTGATTTCTATTTAATTTACTTGTTTGTTACGGAGAGACACTGCACGTGTACTGCCTCCAAACGCGCCCCCTCCCCTCCAATCATCACCACACGTATGTATTTATTTTTTGATGAATATTATTGATAGAAAGAGCGAGTAAAACATCTTTAAAGCTCTAACATTGATGTACACGCGTGAAGCTAAAAAACTTAATATATACTTTTTACATATATTATACTTATATTATATTATACTAATATTATATTATACTAATATTATATTATACTAATATTATATTATACTAATATTATACTATACTAATATTATATTAAACTAATATTATATTATATTATATTATAAATAAATAAACTTATAGACAATATAGACTTATAGTAATGAAAAGTAACTTAAATATAATATGTATAGAGAAAAGTCAATAAATATTTTGTAAAAAGAAATAGAAATGTCGTAAGAATCGCACCAGCTTTACTAGTGAGTCGTCATCTCGTCACACTCATCTACACGTCTATCTATCATCACTCTGCTAATTAATTCCTAATACTTACTATGTACACACATATTTCCGCCCAACCAAACAATGACGACGACTGACCGATTGCGAGTCAAACTATTTCGGAGATCTAATCTATACCTACATAATATATTATCATGTGAACATGAATAATATGATATTGATATCGATCTATTGCAGCTCAATCATATTCCTAACACTTGAACGCTCAGCTAGCCTATACGTATCTAAAGTTTTGCCTACCAAACAACCATGTACTAACTTCGCATTAACTCTTCCTATGCTCGCAATACCTACTATAATGATAACGCACATACTAGACTAACTGAGCTACATGGCATCCGAGAGTTTATTTCGAAGCAACCGGTCGAGGTCCTACTCTACAATTGTACTTTTTTAACAATTCATTGCGGTCAAACTTAAAACAAACACTAAGTAACTTATTATAATATTCTTAATCTATATTTACAACTATAACTAACTATGACTATTAGCACATCACAATAAACACGTATACGTAGGCCAGGATTTAATATTGAAGTTAACACGTAGGTTCGCGGTAATGAAAAATAAAAATAATAAAATATGAACGTGAACCATTCATTATTAATATATTTATGATTAATGTCTTTTTCGCCATCCGTTGCAGACACCCACCAAGATTATTGCCCTGATTTCGGAGAGCTCAACGTGAAATATGAGGCAGTCGTGTTGGATGGATCTTACCGTCCCCCGTACGCCGGAGGTTGCTTCTCGAAAGAGATCGTCCCAAACGGTGGATCCGGCGACCATCGGCTGAATATGTGGCTAAACGTGGCACCAACATACGGAAATTTTTGTCATGAAGCAGTTGGTATGTATTACATTATATTTATATAAAATATGCTCGATGTTGTCGTATAGTTTAATCAACGTACATTATATTCATGGAACGGCAATTAAACATAAATCCCCCCTGTACGATTCAGCAGGCCGACGATAATACCAATTAATCTATTATTTTCGAGCCGCGTCCCGTAAGATCTTTGTGTCGACTACATTTCAGTGGGGGGGGATGCAGTTTTGTGTATGACATCTCGGTGTGATTATGTTTTTCGTGTTAAATTAAGAAGGCGCATTACGTATAATAGTTACAGAAAGAAAATGTTCTCGCGCACCACCAACAATCGTATACAATATTTTTTTTTATAGTTTTTTTCACGCGTAGAAAATTTGTTTAAAAACCAGCGAATTCGTCTTGCTAAACTTTCAGATAAATAGTTCTAACATTTTTTACATTATTTTTTTTAGACAACTTAACGCTTTTAATTGTTCGTAATTATTGTTCATGTGTACTATCATATATGTTTATTTTATTTTTTGTGTTGAACAAGTGTTCACAACAGTTATCACGATTTCTTAATATATTCGATATTCGCACACTTGCACATTAAAACTTACCTGTAACGATGTAACTAGATGTCGGTCCTTTGGTCCTCCCTCCTATCGCCGTAAAGTAGTTTCCTCGCTATATCGACTGCTATAGGACGAATTATATGTCCCGATGTCAACTCTTCTTGTTCTGTTATCAAATATCGTACCACACGTAAGCATAATACTGTAAATGTGACCAACAAACATTTGTGATACAAAGCGATTACGTTACCATTGTTATTTATGAGGAAATATGTATCTAAACGACAAGTTGACTGTTGTAACAAATATATTGCACACGCCATTTAACTGTTTCTCATTTATCCATAATTTTTTCCGTTAGCTGTAATCGGAAATAACATTATATTATTATGATCATTTTCAAATATAATAGTTGTAAAATCGAATTAGTTCAATGTATTTTGTTCGCCTTTTCGCAATAAACGTACAGTACCTACTTACTACTTAGTATATATTTACTTGTTCAAGTTAGAGTTACAGCGTGCAGTCATCATTTCATTGATTTGATTGATCATTTCATTCATCTTTTTTGACAAACCCGCGTTGCAGTTTTCTATGAAAACGGGATCCATATGAATCTAGTGACAAAAACAGCAAATACACACATATTTAAGTTTTAAATATTTATTGTACAAAACAAATCTCCATTTATATCCGCGTATTAAATAATCCGCACACATTGTTATGAATTAGTGATACGGCATAACTTATATACGATTGCGGATTTTCGTAAACATATTATTATACAATCATTGACTTACAAGTGTTATTGTTTTGTAATTGTTCACGTTTTAGTTTCAGAATCGCAGTTTTTCCAGTACAGCTGCATATCTAGCTGGAAAAATAATAATAAAGGAAAGTCCGTTATGTTCATGAGGCTTTATGACAGGGCTGCCAGACACGGACGGTTGGCGGCACGCTGTGCTGTAAGTATTCCAATTATTTTACTACGACGTAGACTACAAATTTATTTACGATTCTAAAAGAAAAATACAATCGCACTATTCTTATAGTATACAATTTTTTTTGTATTTTTACTCAAAGCTTGAGTAGATATTATTTCTATCGTCTAATTGTTACGCAAAAAATCTAAGTAAATCGAAAAAAGCTTGTATATGTATATTGCTTATTGATGAAACCGTAAACTTTTGGTAACGTGAGAGGAAAAAAATAGTTATAATATATATAAAATCCGAGCTTGATAATTACCAATCGAAGGATCCGCTTTTCCGCATGATGATGAATATAACTGACTTTATGACGATTGGAGGTGATGTAAAATACTGTTTAAAAAATATACAACAATTTTACTATTAGTTATAATGAAATATATCGAATATAACGTAAAATATCTAGAATAATAATTACACGTAGACAAATTTATTTTACAATTGGACACATGAGCTATGAGCTAGAGCTATGAGACTACATGAGCTAGAAATACCATTTATTGGACAGCTATATAGTGTATAGTCATAATATATACGAGTGCACGTGTAAATTTAGAGTATGTGTGCGTTAAAAAAAGTTATAGATACGACTTTTTTCTGAAAGGAGGGGGGGGGGCTTAGAATATATTTTTTATTTCAAATTAAACTATACAATATATAAATAAATAAACAATAATATTTATTATTTCATATTGGTTTTTTGTAAAATAAAGTCCACTCGACGCGTTTGTTTGTAGATAATTCATCTAAAACTTCCTCTCCATCTATAGATATTAAACGATGAATGGACAGGTGATGACTAATATTATTTTTTTGTTTTCATATTTATTTAACCGCACAGATTTATGAGAAAATCAGTAAAACATCCGCAATAATGCGAATTGCACTGGAAGACCACATTATGTGCAAAAATCTAGGCGAAGAGCAGAACAGGGTTCAACACACAAACTTCTCCTTAAAGAGCAACTGGACTGATGAACCTGTGGTTTTCCTTTTGAGTTTGGCCAATTCAAAAGTTCCCGTGGAAAAAGTGCATCATGTTAAAACCCCCAAAATCCCGTTTCCAAATGTCCAAAACCGAAAACAATTGAATATAACTGTAGGGGAATTAAGCAAGGCATTGAAATTTGTTGATATGATGGAGATTTTCTTGGCAAACCTTCGGATTCAACAGGAAAACAACAACAAGGACAACATGGACAGTGTGGCATATAATACACTGGGCAGATCTCGGAGAGCCATCGAAACATACAAGTCAGTAACTCTAGCCATCTTGTATATAATTAACATTAATATTATATAGCTTATTGATTATAACCAAATTATTGATTTTATCATTAATATTTATTATTCTATTTTATTATGTATATTATAACATATAAATTATGGAAATAAATTTGACCAAGATGAACTTTTTCCATCGCTTGTATAAATTATTAGTATTTTCATAACATAATATAACAAGAGGAAAATAATTTATTTTTGTGTTTTATAATTAATTTAGTTTCCCATTTTGGAGTCAAGGTTGCTGGGTAAATTTGTGCATTAAAGATGACACGGCAACCTTCGATGAAAGTGTATTGTATGCCAGCGAGGCTGATGATACTGACTACCAAGAAGGGACTGAAAGGGATGCTGAAAAATCAGAAAATTCCCAGAAAGTACGCCGAGACAGCAAACCAGTAACCAAGTTGTTGGATATCAGCAAACGGATAAAACGCAGTTCTAAACAGGTCTTACAGAGTTCAAAAACTGTATGGCGAAACATAATGCCTGTTCATTTTGACGATCATCCTGGACAACCGAAAAATACCTTTAGGTATTTAATAATGGGCGGTAACCATGTTAGCGATGAACACAATTCGACCGGTGATGCAACTTCGTAAGTTTACATTCCAAATGAGTTAACAAACCAATGTAAATTTACGTCAAATATATAAATCGTATTTATTTGTTTGTTTGTGTTCCAGTAATAACAGAAACAAATCGGACTCAATGCTTGACGGTGCTGTCAAGGAAAATGTTACGATGTATGCGTGCATGTGGATCACTGTCAAAGATAGAAACATAATCCAATACGCCATACCCGTGGGTAAGTTGTGTTTTATACATCAATAATTTGAAACAAAATATTTTAATTTTCTAACATTATCAAAATATAATAAATGTTCTTTTATGATTTTCAGCCAAAAGTGGACCAACTCCCGATCAGGACTTGCTGAGCTTTGCAATAAACCTATGTAAGGCGAACAAGGTCGTAAACTACGAGATCTTTCGTCCCCATCCACAGCGATGGATCACCGAAACTCGTAAGTAGTCACTTGTCAAGGTTGAGTTTTACTTAAGCACTCAATATATATTATTAAACATATGAAATTGATGTTGTTCTTGGCGTTTGGTCCTAAACTAAATGTCGTATTTTTCACCTATTTCTTAAAATAAGATACTAGTGCTGGGCTTTAAGTGGGGGAAGAGGGTCGTACGGGTACACAAGTGCTCAGTTCCAATAAATATCACAGTTCTAAAAAGCACCTAAAATGTTCCCTGGAACACTCAACTCTTTGGTCAAAATAATCGCCTACATTTTAAATTATTAAATAGTTATCAATTTATATAAAAATTTAAAAAAATTATATTATAATTGACATTAATACAATTTATTGTTTGTACAAAAATAATTATGTAACTAGCTCATGTAAAATATTAAATTTACACTATAAGTAATACGTAATCGTATGGAAAGGTACATGAAACATTCGGTATATGTACCATAGTCTCCCCACGTGTTTTTGCCACTTTAAGCCCTGTACAAGCACAAGTGTGACAGACTTTGAAAATATCTACTTCACAACTGGCCAGACGGAATGCCACGAAACTGTTGAATTTATACTTTTAAATTCAAACGCATCAGTTTGATGAAATCCGGGTGTTAACTTTGTGTTGTCGGATAATAAATTGCAATCATTAGCTTAAGCTATATGATTGAAATGTAAATAATAATTCATAACAAGTAATAGCCTTACTACACTTGGGTTTGAGCACAGATAAAAGCATTATCAAAAAGCCCATTGAAATTGATGCAAGTTGTACTTGTAATATTACTTTTTTGTAACTTGGATACAATTAACCTAAAATAGATACAATTCAACTTTACTCGAGTAGGAGATCGTTTTTGAGTATAAATTATAATTTTAGTAAATTTACTATAATTCACTTTATGCGTCATAACGTAATTGCCTTATTTACAAACTGCTATGTTGGTACTTAATGATAAAGCACTCATAAATGAAAACAATACAAATACATATCGTTAACGTAATTAAAACAATAAATCAATTTATTCAATTAGATTAGGTTTATGACAATGTATACGGTTTTTTTTTTAGTTTATTTATTTTGATCAACAATAGAATTATACTTGTAAAATATTTACTATCGACGATACTGTAATGGTTCGTATAAAATGCACCTTCAAAAATTGTACCTAATCTCAACTCAATTTACAACTAAATTAAAGACGGCTCATCGACACATTAAATGATTAGGGTCCAACCTATCAATACTCTCACATAGTACACTAATTATTTCGGACAGTCTTCAGAGAACACATGTAGTATGCTTTATAACACGTGCATGCAACTCTTAACGCTCTCCGTTGTAAGTCGTCAGCGCATATTAATTTTATTTCCGTAGCTATTAATTAGATATTTAGGTATTAAACATGCTATCGTCGACTACAGTAATTGACTATGGAACGTTTTGATATGAGAAGACTTTAATTGAAAATATAAGACCGAGCGTGGTTAAAAAAAGTAACAGTAACATATCTTCTCATTTAATTTTGGAATGGATTAAGTTCGTATAGAACTCGGTTTTCAATAATAACCATGTGTTTTAAATTATTGATTGAATTACTCAGTTTTGCACTTAGATTTACAATTCTTTTGAATGTGAATTATTTAAAAATACGGAAAAAGTATAATGGTGTATTATTAAATTATTTGAAGAGTGCATAGTGTACATAACCTAATCTATATATTATAGCTATAGAACTTATTATACAAACTACACTGCTTGTGAAAAAAAGCGCCTTCTGCCGGTGCTAGCTGACTGCATGGTTTCTAAAAATATTTATTTAAGTATTTGTGCAACGCGTGACCCATATTTTTAAGTCAATAGCAACATAATTTGAACTTCGGCTAGTAAAATAGTACTTTTGAATTAAATAAAATAACGGTCAATTTTAGAATCAAGTTCCTACATATCTTACATTGAATTGTAATTTACCGTGCCTTACATCAAGATTAGTTCTAACAGGTATTGGGCATGCACTTATATATTTTAATTTGGAAGCACAGCTCCTTTCCAACGTGAAAGCTGGGAAGGAGCGCTTTAGGTACGGTCGGTGGAGGAGAGCCGGAATGTATACTAAACAATATATTTCTTCTGTGAAAACTTCGGATTTTATTCCCAACTTTTCAAGTAAGGTTTTTAATCAATATCCATAAAACTCCAGATAAAAAGTGCAAAACTTCATCACAAGTGTAATACAAGTAAGTGTGTGATAAAAAATGGATATAACGGAAATGCATTGAATAGTGTAACATAGCTACAAATATACGCGTAGAGGATTTTGTTTTATCTTTAAAAATAAACCTGTGCGGTGATAATTATTAACTTCGCTATTAAAAGTTGTACATATTATCTATTTTTTTCTGAAAAAAAGAGAGATAATACGCATTATCAAATCATATTTATAAATCATATATTTTCATGAATTTTACCGAAGTATAATTTCTAAAAATGTATCAATTGTTTTGGTTTGTGAATGCGTCCGGTTATCGAAATTGTATCTTTTTATAGCTCATGTGCGTCCATAATGTTTTTGCTGATCATTTTTTAACTAAACTTTAACATTTTGAAAAAAAAAACCAACAACATGAAACCTTTATTAATAATCTAATAATTTAATATATTTTTAAATAAATCAGCAAAAACACATTTTTGGGGTGTAATACAGTTCGCCTCCTCGTGGTGCATCCTGGGTAATGCTAAATGAACTGGGACGCGCATGGGCTGTACAATAAGAAACAACAATTGTACAATTTTTCCGGGACGTATACAGGTCACACATTTTCTGCGGACGCACTTGGGACAACACAGGTATCATTTTAGCACTATTATGTATATACATCGAATTTAATTGGTTGGTACTCGGGTAAAAATGAATAAGTCCATTTCAACGACTTTTTTCAGCACATATTCTTATAGATAAGTATAATTCATATCGATTGCCATTAAAAAAACGAAATAAAATGTAGGTTTATTTTTTCATAAAACCTATGAGAAAAGGAAATTAGTTTCAGCTATCCTACAAATAGGATGTAATACTTTATAGTTATAAGCATAATACTTTTAAGTTTTAACGTATTTGCTCATATGATTTATTCATAAAATACATTTTTATATTAAAAATGTATTGAGTGAAAGGGTGTAGGACAAAATAGTGTTAAACAAAGGAATAAATTAGCTATGTGTAAAAGAGATCAATCAAGTTAGTTTAAATACTACTCAAAAGTAACGAGACATTATTTTGAATGTTGTAAACGGTTTTTTTTTAGTTTTCTCGAAATTGTGTTTTTGTACTTTTTCCCTTTTACCCGGGCGCCATCCATTTATTAATTGGTTATTTTGTTGATTTTTTGGGAAGGGGTGGAAACCAACCTGTTGTAGTAATCAAAATAATCACACGAGTGGTTTTTTGTAGTATGTATCTACTTGTAGTACTTTCAAAATTAAAATCAAATATTAACCACTTACCTAAAAATAAAAAATGTTCAACGTCTCCTAATGCGGTTGTTTGTCTGGGAATCCGCAGGTAAAAATGCTAGCGATCGCGTGCTGGTCTCGTGCCCTGTAACTCCCGGAACCGTGTTCTACGGAAAATTACCGCTGCCGCCAACTCTTCCTGCCGACGTCGATGCCGCTGCTGGACCTTCCACCGAGCCGCCACTTGACTTCTGCGTCAAGTTGATTTCGTCAGTAGATGATGTCACACCCGGACAAGGAGGATTCTCCGATCAGATGAAATACACCGTGTCCAAATGCGTTGATCCTACATCTCTAACTGGCATTTCGTCGCAACCAATGAGCACCCAAGTTATTAATGAAGGTCAGCATACACATTACATTTTATTACCCTTATCTTATAGACATATGTTATTGTTGTTATCGCGTCGAAAAATATTCTAAAGTAAGCCCGTGTGAGGTAGTTGTTACCAATTTTTAAGTTGTCGGTTGTGAAACTTGAAGTTAGAACATATTCGAATAGAAATTATGTTGCAAACTCCACCCCCATAATGTGGTGAACATATAAGACAGTACGACGTGAGAAAAAAAACAGCATTTTTCAATCATTATAGAGTGTTGATAAGAATAGCAGAGAAAGCTAAAGATTTGTTCTATGTCATAAGGATTTCGGTTCTAAAAAGCTTAATTTTATTTTTATATCGCTACATCCCCAGCTTTGGTAGTGTTTCTTGTACTAACATTTAGAGTTTTTCTTGTAATGTAAATCACAATATTATTATGGAAAACATGGACTGTCAATTGGACAGCGTCACTTGCCTGGTTCACGTGTCACGTGGATCTGGATGTCGCAATCGTACTCGTGTTGCTCGGAGCTTCCGTGGCGGCGTTATGTTTCAGCCGTCGTGCGCCTATAACCTGCGAAGGTTGTGAGGGGGTGAACAATTAGAACGACAACAATCGCGGCCAAAATATAACCGTAGGAATTGTTTGTACGGACGGTGCGGCGGCCGTCGTCAAAAGCGTACAAAAATAGAATGTTACTGCCTGTTAGAACAGCGGCCGTATCGCACTCGCGTTGTTGTCGAAAAAGGGCGTAAGTTGGGGGGCCAGGGAGGAAAACACTGGGAAAAAAATGTACAAGATATTCATTAGTGAAAACCACCGGCGAGAAAACCGCAAACAACAAAATACAGAGTACGCGTCGGGGCACAGGGACGTGGGCTCGCTGGAACGCGACGGGTCGCGATGCACGCGGTTCCGGCAGGGGGACCCCCGCAACCGCGAACTGAATCTATGCCGGGACCTAACCTATCCTATCCTAACCTATTCCTGCCGTCACCGATACGCCGCAGCCTCGCCACGAAGTCGTTCGCCGTTCGCCGCGCGCCGTCGGCCACGTGGATACAAGGGAAATGCAAATCTAACCTACTTATAAAAATAATAATAATAATTACATCTAATTCATAATAATAATTACATCTAATTCATAATAATAATTACATCTAACTAATAATAATTATATCTAATTAACAATAATAATTACATCTAACTAATAATAATTACATCTATCTAATAATAATTACATCTAACTAAAAATAAAATAAAAAGTGACGCAGTGACCCGTTCAAGCAATGGTCTTCAGTCCACACACGGTGTCGAACACACCTACAAAAAATATCTGAGCACTCGGTGCGAGTCCTGGTTTGCTCGGATACAAACTACAAAATAATACACCCCTCCTAACCCCAAAACCGTGCACAACAGCAACCGCGTGTTGCCGCACGATATGCCACGCGTTCTATCACGAGCAGCGGTCTGCGTGAAACGTTTGAAATACGCGCGGCGCAGAGGTGACGACCACACGGCCGCGTCTACTTTCGCTGTTAAGCCATCCACAAGATTGAGTAATACATCACTACCCCGGTTACCGCGAGCAAAGCAAAAACAGACGTCATTATGAAACAACTGTACGCCACGTCCCCTCTGCTGACCGTCCACTGCTGCTTCTGCCTCCTCAAACGCCGGTTAAATATGGCCCTGCATACGCGCCGAAACTTATGGGTCCTGCTTCTTCTAATCCGCAAGCGCCGCGATTCAAAACCGGCATTCATATCGCCGTAATCCCGCAACCGCTCCCACGTCGTCTCGTCGTCGTATACGCTACGTTTAATATTATAGTAGGTATTATGTACGGTAAAAAAACATTTCGATCAGCTCGACAAAATATAGGGGGTGTGCCCGCGTCTGTTGTAGTTCGGATTTTAAACAGATTCGCGCACCACCATAAAAATAGGAAAATCGCTCCGCGCGCAACGACATGTTATGATACTGTAGTCCTAAAAATGACATTTTTACTTCGACCCAAATTGTCACTTTACATTTCGTACGCACACGTCGTTAGAGATTCTGATGGAAACGAGTGAGACAATAATCCCTAATATTTTGACAGTTAAATGTGTGATACGAGTGTTGGTTCGTCAGTGACCGCTCTGGGTACCATCGCTGTAGACAGGGCTGGGCAGTATTTCAGATACATATCTGAGATACAATTGTATCTTGTATCATGTATTTAAATACTTTTGTCGGATTGTATCTAGTATATTTTTATGATTAAAGATACATTCAACATTTATGTAATTATGATTAATTTTAACTTAGATTAAAGTAATTGGTGTCTATAATATGCGATATTATACTTATAATATTATGCGACAATATATCGTTATTTGTCGGAATTCAATCGATAAATGAACAACGCTCACAGTATTTGCTCACAATAGTGCATTTTTGTCGGTCATTGTTTCAATATATGTACAAAAAGTCTAATATTTGTAATCAGTGAAATAAAAAATATTTTTATAATATAACACATACCTAACCTCTTCGGCTGCTGGGCTTATACATTCTTCATGCAGATCTAGTATGTCAGATGATACTTTCAAAGTACTTTAGTCTCTTTAAAAGGTAACCAGGAATTTATTTTAAGGCATACGATATAAATTATTTTCATTATAACACTAATGTAAATGAATAAATAAATTAGTATTAATAAATGTATCTTAAATGTATCCCAGCAACCTGTGTCTTGTATCTAGTATTTTGATACTAATTATAAATGTATCTCGTATCTTGTATTTAGATACTTTGTTTGAGGTATCTTGCCCAGCCCTGGCTGTAGATAGCTTTTTCTGTTTAATCATGTAAGAGTGTCGTGTCTTGGTTACAAATTTAGAAACCCGAAACTGTGACTTTGTAACTTTGTTATCGTAGCAACAACCGTGATGAATGTGAATACATACGTTTAATAGTAGGAGCGAGCTTTATCTATTTACAAGTCATTCCCAGAAAAATCCTCACAACTGAGCGTACATGACGAGGACTTCGAAAGAAGTCCACACTCAGTTATAACACGCGCAACTTTCTTAACGCTATGCGAAATGTGGTTAGCAGCAGCTAGAGGATACGCTGCCAGCCGTGGCGGAACTTGGCGTAGGACGAAACGGCATGACGGGGGTGCACTGGTGCCCGACGTACCTTCGACCGTTTCGCCGACCCGCGACGACCACCCACCTACATCAACTACGTCTGCAGGGTCCGTGACCACCGCCGTCCCTGTTGCTTCTACAACTCCTACGACTACTTTCGACCCTCTCACTTCGTCGTTGACGCCAACCGACGGTTCGACCGCGACCACCTCTTCTCCGGCGAGAGGTCACTCCCCGACGACGACCGTCCCCCGTACCACGGCCGTTGTCACGGACACCGTTGTCCCGGACACCGTTGTCCCGGACACCGTTGTCCCGTCATCCCAAACGATCGCCAGCAGTGGTAGTACGGAATCGAGCGCGACGGCCGCCGCCGCCGGAAGTACAATGGGAACAGTGGCCACGTCGTCGCAGCACCAGCGACAGGCTGTTCAGTCACCGCCACTCCCGCCATCGACCGGTACTACTACCGCGACCACTTGGTCTTATCAACCGGCCGCCGACGACGGCCAACAACGCCAACAGTGGCGACCGCAGCCGAAGAACAACGACGACGATTATTACAACCGTGGACGGCAACAGTACTACCCACCTCCGCCGCCCGGCAGCACCAGTACGGATTATAATAACTACTACCGTCAACGGCAACAGCAGTTACCCCAGTGGCCACCGCAACCGCAGCCTCAGTGGCCACCGCCACCTCAGCCGCAGTGGCAGACACCGTCACCGCCGCATCAACAACAACAACAACAACAGTCGCAGTGG